>PVJA010010926.1:0-56067 GCA_004027025.1 Myocastor coypus
TTACCCAGTTTCTCCTGGACGGCAACATTGGTTACTATCAGTTGTGATGGTCACAAGGGCCCCGCTTCACCATACCTGGACTCACCCTGACCCACAGTGATTGAATCCTCGAAATCGGCCCAGTACCATGTTTGTGATCCAATAAATGCCAGGCATCGTAGTAAGATGCTAACCTATGCTATGCTATGCAGAGATGAGCCCTTAGCTTCCCTTCCCAACACCATGCTTGTCCTTTCTCAGTGAATATCTACTAGACATTTAGCAGTTTCAGCAAACATTCAGCTTTTCCCTCTTTGAATACCGTGCTCCTGGACATCAACCTGGCCTACAGAGAGCTGGAATAGCGGTTGAAAGCCTGTGCATGTGAAGAAAATTCTGAATGTTCTGTCTTTCGGTCTGATTGCCCCAGTGACAAATTTGCTTCCTAGAAACTCGAGTAGGTGGTGTGAAGAAAAGATGAAGAGACAGGGTTGTGTTGAGCTTGGCCAAATAATGACCAGAGGGTGAGAAGATAAATAACGGCAGCTGACAAGGTTTCTATGCAAAAGCCCAAGAAAGCTGACAACAGCAAGAAGTATTGAGACTACCCTTAATGGAAGATATGCTAACATATATCTATATTTATATCTACATCTATATCTATATCTATATCTAGATCTAGATCTATATTCACTTTCAGGAAACATGATAGGAAAACTTACTAAATAGGGAAGATGTCTAAGCCCACTGAACACTGTCTCCAGTTTGGAAAATATCCAAAATGGCATCATCTGATTCAGGCTATTTCGGTTAAAACAGACTCGGCGATCAATGTCAGTGACGGAGTCAACCGCCGCGTACCAGTGAGTCTATATCGAGCAGTTTGCACGCGTGTACTGCACTTCATCCTCACGCCATTCTTCCATAGATGAGAAAGTAATCTTGCCATGGTGATTTTTTGTCCTAGCGATACGCGGCAGAGCCAGACGCAGACATGCTGAGTCTACCTGCAAGATCTTTGCCGTCCACTCCTACATGATACCATACCGGTCCGTCTCAATGAACCGTCTTTATGCATTTCTTTTGCTACCTTTAGAATGCTTGGATATGGACTGGATGAGGTTTATTTGGAGATGGGAAGGAAAGAATCTTGAAAAGACCCCTGGCCTTGTTATCTTGAAAATGTAAGCCTAAGCCAAGCTGTACCACTTTGCAGCTACGCGAGCTGAGGCAAACTGCTTGGTACCTCTGGCTCTTGATCACCCCTCAGGCAGAAGTGAGTGTAACTGCGTAGGTGTCTCTGGGTTGTTGTGAAGATGGAATAACTGCAAACAGAAGAGACAGGCGCAAAGGATTCTGGCACTCGCTGCTCCTCAGGGATCAGACGTTGATAGCAAGCAACTGAAAACAGCAGGCATGGTCGATTATCTGCTGAGTGGTACTAGAGTTAATTTTGGCTCTTTAGAAAGAGGCCTACCCTCTGCCTTTCTTCTCATTCTCCAAAACATAAAACATTGGCACCTGACTCCCCAGTGCCGCGTTGTTTTCCTTTGGGAGAGAGGAAATGGTCCAAGGTGCCCAAAAATACTAACCTCGTAATTTCATTGTCAGCAATAAAGAAAGTGAGGCTCCTGACTTCTTGGCACACCTTACAGAATAATTGGAAACCCCGAGAGAGAGAGAGAGAGAAAGAGAGAGAGAGAGAGAGAGAGAGAGAGAGAGAGAGAGAGAGAGAATTCAACGCTTTGCGAAATCTCATCATAAGAACTCACTTCGACTGTCTAGACTAAATTTTATGGCTTAGTTTTGGGGGAGACCACACAGACCTTGGACTCAGACCACAGGGACCTAATCCCACTTCTGTCACTTTCAGGCCGAGTGATATTGGGCAAACATACTTAGTTTCTGATAGCTTCGGTTTCTGCACTGCAAAATAAGAATGCACATGGTATTTGGAGGCGTCTAAAGGACCCAATACGAGTTATTGGTGCACATTACAGAGTCCAAACCAAGGAATTTATGATTTAGAAGGGAAAAGAGCATGCAGAATTTAGGAGAGCTACAAGTCTCCATCCAACACTGACTTTCCCTTCAACAAATACATCAAACTTCCTGCCTTTATCCTTTGGGGCTTTGAATCCTTCGATGAATGAGAGATCAAACATTCATTTCCTGGCCTATTTTCCCAGACTTTGTGCTCAGCCAATAGGTGTATTTTCAGTCCCAGCTGCACGTGTTCCTTTAGGACTTTTTATCTAATAAATGTTCCTTCAGTGCTCCTCCCACTTGTGCCTGCTTTCATAATGGTGACCCTATGGGAGAGGGTCTTCAGATTTAAAAAGAAATATTGTGGGTTCCCATTAATATACTCAAAAGAACATTGGATTTGGATGGAGTCCAGTGACCTAAGTTCAATTCCCTACTCTGCACGATTTACCAGCTCTATGACACCGGGCAGGTGGCCAACCTCTCTGTGTCATTTCCTCCCAAACGACAACCCTACTTCACGGGACCACTTGAAGGACTCAATGAAGAGATGTAGAGCAGCCTTAAGAATGCTGGATCCGTTTACAGAGCTTGGCGTGTACTCGCCCACAGTAGAATCCAGGAAGTGCACAGGAGTTCACACGAAGAAGGAAACACTTCCTTTCGACCCTTACATGATCGGTTCCCCTGAGGACAGAACCCATGACAGGCCCGGCCATGGCGTAGGTGCAGGGCTTTCTTCCTGAGGTGTCTGGTCTGAACTCATTCCAAACTCCAACATAGCTGATGTCATTCTTCCAGCGGACCCCAGTTGCTGTCCCCTGGCTTGATGTACTGAGAAGTTATCTGAGGAAGGTTCCAGGGGTTCGGCCCACATCTGGGCCAGTGGAGGGAGCAGTTTAGGCAGTCAGTTCTCCTTATCGCCTCTTGTTCTCAGAGTCTTTCTCAGGCTAAGCCTCGTGATAGCTCCCAATGGTGTGCACAGGCAAGGGGTGTTGAGAGCGCTGTCTCGCTAGAACAGTCCACAGCCAGAGCCTCTGATCTTCCTGGCTGAGCCTCAAACTTTACAAGCTGCCCTTCCCCTCCTCCACCACCATCACCATAGTAACAGAGTAGTATAAAAATAAAAGAGCAACGGCATCTAAATATAGTCCGAGTCTCAACACTTTCAGCATGGAACCCAAGGCCTAGGGGTGATGGCTTGATATCCAAAGGATATCAAGCTACCAGAAGGGGTCAAGGGTAGGAGGAAGGAAAGGGACCCACATTTACTGAGCTGCCTACCGCCTGTGCTTTATCATTTAACCCCTACAGCCACCTGGTGTGGATGTCATCTTCCTCATATTGCCTCTGAAAAGACAGAAGCTCAAAGAGGATAGGAACATGGCCAAGGTCACACAGCTGTCAGCGGTAAAGCTACAACTCTAACTCGGGTTTCTGCTCCCCCAGAGTTTACGTATTTTTTTTTTTTTCCTTCTGTACTATATAGACAGATACAGATGAGAGATTTTGCCGGGAGCACTGATCTTTTTGAGCAGATCGTAAAAGCAATCTGAGCACAGAGCTCAGCTAAACTATTGGATGATGCTAGATCAAATGTGTCACTACTGCTTAAACAGCTCTGGTATATGTTCCTGAAGGATTAAGGAAAATGAGGGGGATGCTGGTGAAGCTGTAGCTCCCGGGGTGCATGAGGACGTGGAGTAGGGCATGGAGCCCGTCCCAGTGGCTTGAAGCTGTTCACACCCGTGCCGAAGGGCACGCTGGAAGCCCAGGCTGGGCTTGCTTGCTGTATTTCCTGGTATCATTCTTATTTGTTAAGCATTTGACATACGCTCAACTCTGGAGACAGAGAGAGAATCCAAACAAATACAGCTCCTGCCCTTATAGAGCTTAGAACAACTGAAAACACGAATAAGAAAACAGTTACACAGTTCACTGATTCTTTACCGCTGTCACGTGCACGCTAAGTGTGTACTAGAAGAACGCCACTTAGGAAGCTACACACGGAAGTTCTTGCAAATGAAAGAAACCCACTGGGTCCTTTCTTAATGGATCTACATTTTCAAGGTAAACAGAGACTGTGCTAGGGGCTCAGCCTCAGCCATGGGCTTGTGTGACCCACTCACAATGAAGAACCGTCCCCCACCCTATATCTTCATAATAAAACAAAGGGCATTGGATAGCCACACCAGCGAGGCTTTAAAATTCAGCAGCTAGACTGACAGGAAGCCTGGCATTAGAGAGAAGTAGTATGTTTTTTCTCCTAGCCTTCGGGATCACTGCTGTGCTACTGTGTGGGCTCCAGGTGCTTGTCATGGCGGTGCCTGGGCCGAGGGCTCAAGCAACGCTTCTTAGCCGAGGGGGCATGCACTGTGGTGGTCCCTGGACTGCCCATCCCGGACTACAGTACTGGCTGCTTCAGGACAGCACAGCAACGGTGAAAAGAGCCTGTGAATGATACAGGGCAGAAAGTAGGTATTCAAGTTGTGAATTGCTGTGGATTGAAAGCTTTCCAGACTACCTGCAAGGCAGCCAATATGGGAGAGGTTGTGTGAATGAGTGAGAACTAGAGAATGTAATGTGTGCAGAGCCCTTGAGCTCTTCAGAGAAAACGCTGTCTAAATACATAGCGTTCACATCAGAGATAATGATACAGTGCCCTATTTATAGTGCTGTGCTACCTACCTGCCAGCTACTTCCCAGAGACGTAGGAAAGATGAATGGGCAAGATACGAGGGAAAGGGCTTTGAAATCCTTGATGAAGAGCCCTCCGGGCGGATGTAGAGTTTAAAATGTATTATAGTATCGTCATTGTCGCTGTGTTTTGTTTTATCACCCAAGAGTGTCATTGCCTTCCGTTTCAGGTGAATGACTTTGTCTGGTTGTCCCATGCCTGGAATGTGGCAGGAAAGGCAGCAGTGTCCAGGCGTGCCGTATAGGCACGCACGTCTTTAACTGGGCTGTCTCGTCTCATCTCTAACCCTAGGCTTTCCTCAGCTCATTTTATTTCTTCCAAGGGGACATGAACGCGTAAGCATCCTGTCTGGAGTGGGCATTGACAGCAAGCCTCTGCCCCTGGGCAGGGTGGATGGGCAGAATGAGAGAAAGGATGCTAAAAAGGAAAATGAGGAGGGGAATATCAGAGAAGGAAAGCTCCGGGCGAAGGGGGCAGCTACGGCAGGCACTGCGAGGCAGGAATGAGGTCGCTGCTTTTGAGCAAACAGAAAGAAAGCAAGTGGGCTGGGGCGGAGCTCAGGGACAGTGGCAGAAGGCACACTGGGTGACCACCAAGGCCAGGCTTTGCGGTTGGGCCTAAGATTCTTAGCGCAGGTCTGGAGCCTGCAGCAGCGGCACCTAGGAACCTACTGCAGTCTGTACTCCTGCCCCGTCCGAAGTCCTGAATCAAGAACTCTGAAGTCGGGGCCCTGTACTGAGCTTTCCAGATGAGTCCAATTCTGCTCAAGCGGCAGAGTTTCTTGGCTAGCTTATAAATTGCAGCTGTGTCCCAGATGCACTGCGAACCGATCCATGGTTTGAGTAGAGGCCGGGACGTTACAGTTTTCTTTTAAAAACTTTAAAAGTACTTTGGCTGCTGAATGGAGAAGGGACTGTCACAGGGTGAGAGGAGTGGAAGCTGGAGGTGAACTAGTTGGTCACTGCAAGGGTCAGGGCAAGGAAGGGAAACGGCTTGAGCAAAGCAGAGGGGTCCTAGTTAGGAGGGCCGCGTTGAGTAGCGCAGCGTATGCGGCTCATGATGGCTGAGGAGGGCCAGAGGCAGAAGCTAGGTACGGAAGGATCCAGCCACCATCTGTCCACAGCTCAGAGAGTGCCGCCGAAGAAGACACCTCATCCTCCAGGCAGCCCTTCCCTACCGGCTGACACCAAGAAGCAGCCTGGACGTTTGGCCTATGACAGACCCTAGGTGGTAGAGGGGGCAGAACTTCTACTGAGGCACAGGATGGGGAGAAGCCAGTGGAGAGCAGGTGGCAGCAGCCAGATGAGCCAGATGGGCTGTCAGGCGGAGACAGTGGCCTGACCGCCTGAAAGGCTAGGGACCAGCTCTGGAGCGTGCACCGGGAGCCCTGCTCACATTACGTTTCCACATAGCCCCGCGTGGGTGTGCGCACGTGCAGGAGCAGTGGAACAAGACCTACAATTTCCAAAAACAAAGGCTATGTTTTTTTTTGTTTTGTTTTGTTTTTCTCCTGTCATTACAGATAAGAATTCCAAGAGAGAAACAGGGCTTCTGTCCTCTTTGTACAGGCTCTGTTGGGGTTGGCAGCTTGGGGGAGCCTGGAACAAGGAAGACGCGGAACCGAGTCAGGTCTTTTCCTGGTGTGGCATCCTCCGGGCCGTAGCACAAGGCATCGGAGCGGTGGAGCGAGGCCAGGATAGGGGGCAGGTCCTGTGAGCGCAGGGTGGCACATGCCTGCGTTGAATACCTAACGTACTATGCATTCTGATTTTGCGCCTTGATTTTGATTTTTAAAATATGGCACCAAGGCGTTACTTCTGTTGACCGCTCAGGTTTTCTTTGCACCTCACAAGGTCACCAGGCTCTGGGAAACAAGCAGTGAACAGAACTCTCCTGTTACCGCGAAGGCCGTGTGTCTCTGGCTGAGCCACGGGCTGGGACACATCCCTCTGACCCCACTGTGTGACCGCGAATTAGAGAACAGGTCTCCTACCAGAGGAAATTCTGACCACCCCTCTGGGATTCAGAGTGTGTGCTGCTCCCTCGTCCAGAGCCACCGTGGTCCCTGCCATGGGCAATGCCGGGCGCAGCCTTCCCAGTGGCTCTGCACGTGGAGCCAGGGCAGTGGCGCCGCGCTGTACTTCCGTTTGGTGTTTACTTCATTCCATTAAGAAAATGTCTAATAACGTCAGCTAGTCTTCTTCCACACAGCTGGATTTTCTTTGCCCAGTCCAGGCACAGCCATCTTTCCTGGATTCGCTATTCCCTGTAAACTCTAAAGATGACCTAATAGAACTATGGGCCTCCTAAATGCCCAGGTGGACGGGGCTCTGGGTGGGAGGCAGGGAGCTTGGGCTGAACGCGACGCAAGGCCCACAGAGCCGGCTCGGCTCTCCTCTAATTATTAGCAGGTTCCCCTTTGGTCCGAAGCTTTCTGTCTGCACAATACAGATTTCTCATTTTTGCTTGGATCAAAAATCATTCTTTATAAAAGGGGATCCCTGGCAGAAAAAGAAAGCAAGATGGACCCAACGTCTGCAAAGCCATGAATCTGATAACCAGCCGCTTGTTCCCTTCAGTTCTGGGAGCGGCACACTGTTAGATAAATGATGGCATACAGTATTCCCAGTGCCTTCCTAAAAAGGGGGATTTATTAATTTCCAGGCACAGCAACTATTTATTACCAAAGCACTGGCTCAGTTTTTCTTCCTCCTCCTCCTCCCCTTCCTTACTTAGAAGACAGAGACAATTGAAGTCACGTGTCTTCTGTCTTCCCCCACCCAACTCCCTTGGGGTTGACTCAGGAAACTTGGGGCTCAAGCTACGAACAGGAAACTTGGGGCCCACGGGGCAGTAAATAAACCTGTGTGGAGCTGAACCTGTAGAAAGTCAATGATACAGGACTTGGAAATTTAATCTCCTTGGTGAATAACTAAGTGAGACCCCTATATAGAGATTAGCAGTTTCCAGAGGGGGTTTCTCCCTCTAATTATGGTGGGAGGTTCCGAACCCTCCACTCCCCTGCATGCTTCCTCTCACGTGTGTGCGCACCAGTCAGGAGTATGGCACTCCCTCCCCACCAGAGAGCACCCAGGAAGTCTCTCTCAGGCAAGAGCACCCCTGTCCTGACCAAACTGTAGTGGGATAGTGGGTGGGTATATTCACCACATTCATTTTCTGCCTGCATACACAACTGCGTGAGTGCACACCTGCACATGTACATGCACACTTGTGCCCTCACACATGCATGTGTACACACACACACACACACACACACATTTTATTTTGGCTTGATAACCATAAGAAACAGTCAAGCTTAGGAGCCTCCTTTAGCTTTGGAGAACTGCCAAGCCTTACTTGAGCCACCTGCAGAACGTAAGATAGTTCCCTCCATTGAGACACTGGGTGTCCTAAGGCTTCCTGTTGTTGTCCACTGCCCTGTGGAAATTCCACACGTGCAAACAAAGGGGAAAAGCAAAAAGAGCTATAGTGACACGTATAGATGCCTTTCCTGTTTGTAGTCCTAAAAATTGAACCTACAGCCTCACAATGCTAGGAAAGCACGCACTGCGCCACTGAGCTCCATCCCTAGACCTGACAGGCTACTTCCGCGTGCATGTGGAGTCTCTTCACACGTCCCTAGACTGTAAGCTCCATGCAAGCAGACAGGACAGATGATTCTGAGGCCAGCTATCCACAGGAATTTCAGAGCTCTGTGCCCAGAGCTGGGCTAAACACTGAAGAGGAGCCAAAGAGGGAGACAGGGAGGAGCCATGATGAGCCCCTCAATGTAGCCTCATTCTGGAGGCAAGATAATTGCACGGACGTGAGCAGGAATTGCATGTTGCAGCACATGATTAATTTAGCCCAACTACTGAATGCAGGAGACAGTTTAGGCTGGGTATGCCAAGCACCTTGGCTCTGCCTTACCGGCACCAGGTAGACAGTGCGGCAGGATGTTCCCATTCCTCGGTAAGGCTTACGTACTCGGCACTCTAGCCACGCGAAACTCATGGCTCACCTTGAAGACAGCACATATCTTCCCATCAGCATCCCATGCCATTCCCTCTTTCTGGGGAGCTGTTATCCTCAGGCCAAACCAACTCAGCTAATCACTCAGGCCTCTCCCTACACAGGCCTTCCTCAGGAAAAGCCCCACTGACCCCCTTCCTCAAGGCGACATGCTTCCCCAGCCCTGCTCTTCCAGAGCGCCACACTTATCATACCTCACAGAAGCCGTCTGATTAATCATCCGCCGCCCACTGCCTGGAGGACTCTTAACAGCAGACATCGTGTTATTTTTGGCCGATAATTGTGCCTGGAATGTACCCATGCTTGATGAGTATTTGTTAGAAAAGAGGAACAGATCTATGGATGGATTGATAGATGGGGGGGTGGAAGGAAGGAAAGAAGGCAGAGAAGGGAGGAAGGGAAGTGGGAGGGAGGCTGGAGGCAAGCAGAGGGATGCAATCTTTGATGTTTGGAGCATAAAGGGAATGTAGCATCAGGGCTGGGGAGATAGCTCAGCGGTCTAAGCACCTGCCTGGTAAGTGCAAGGACCCAGGTTCAGTCTCCAGTGTCACATGCCATGCCAGTCCTGGAACCCCAGGGCAGACGGTGGTGGTGGATGGCAGCCACCAAACCCGGGCGTGGTGGTGCACACCTGTAACCCCATCACTGGGGAAGCTGAGACAGGAGGATCACTATGAGTCTGAACGGCATGGTGACACCCTGTACCAAATAAATAAATAAATACAAATTTTTAAAAAGAATTTAGGGGCAAAGTTTGTGTGAACAAATTTGAGATTCATATTTGCAAAAAATGGATGGATGGATGGACAGATGGATGGTTGGACAGAGAGCTTCCAGTTCGTGGGATCAAAGTCTTAGAAACTACGAAGAGCATAAAAATTATGATGTGAAATCTTCCCTGTCGTGCAGTACTGTCCCGCCAGACATGACTGCCTTCAAAGGCAGAGGCACGTGCTTAAGAAGACTGCTTTTCTTTACTTTGTCCTTCATTGATTGATTGGTTCGTTCATTCGGTGCAGAGTCTCCCTATGGAGCTCAGACTCACAGTGATCCTCCTATCTCAGCCTCCACAGTGCTGGGATTACAGGCCTGCACCACCACGCCCAGCTTCAGTGCCCGTTCATTACCCCTGAGGTTCTGTGGCTGGCACTGCACACCTGAGGTTCCTGGACCTGCCTGGCATGTGGTGCTGGGAATCAAACTTGGGCCCTTGCACATGCCAGGCACCGAGCTATGTCCCCAGCCTGAAGACTGCTTTCCTAAATTAGAATTTCCCTTAGTTTACCCTGACCTTTGAGAAAGACAGCGGGTAGCCCGTTTGGGTTTGGCTCACCTCGCTTCTGATGAGACCATGAGCCTAGATCCATAATCCTAGTTGCCCCAGATGCCCTCCCCGTCTAGCCACAGGTAGCATGCTCCTTAGGCACTGAAGAAGTGGAGATGGCATAGATGTCTCTATAGATACAGCTGCTGTTTGGGGGCATCTGGGATTGAACCCAGGGCCTTGTGCGTGTTGAGCACGTGGTCTCGCGCCGACCTTCACACATGCCTGAGGTGGACATTTGGCAGGGCAGAGCTGTGGGCTGCGAGCTGTGGCACCCGGGTCTGAGCCTAGACATTCTGGAGTGGAGAAAATGAGCACCACATCCTCATATGTGTGGCCGTGCACCGGTGGCCTTGCCCGCAGCCACGCCTTATCAGTAGAGACTCACTGTGCTTGCATTTTGCCGAGGGGAAGCCACGTCCCCATGGGCCTCCTCTAGCAAGGACGCTAGTCCTAGACACAGAGAAGCTGCTGCAGCCGAGGACTTCTCAGGAGGACCCAGCAGGTCCAGTTGTTCTCCTCACACACGCCTGAGTACCTTCCATTTGGGTTTGCGCCTCCATTTCTGCTCATCTCCACGCGCCCCCCTCCCATTATTTCTGGACAAGATTCCCACGGGCCCATATGTTCCTTTCTTTCCGCCCTTCCTAGAACAGAAGTTTTTTTGTTTTGTTTTGTTTTGTTTTGTTTCGTTTTTAACATCAGCCGACTTTGAAAATCAGGAAATTCCCCTCGTCCTAAACGTGAAAGGATATGGAGACAACCAGTAGAGGGGAGCCTTAACCCTGAGCGTTGATCTAGATACAAAACAACCCCTTATGCACTGTTCTGGGTACCTCTGGTAAAAAGAGAACTCCAGAAGTAAGCAGAACGTATGTTTAAAATAACTTCTTACAGTACATTGTTAGAATTAGTCTATGTTTTATTGGATTTTTTTTTTTTTCATATACTCGGTACAGGGTCTCACTACACAGCTCGGACTCATAGTGATCCTCCTATTTTCAGCCTCCCTAGGGCTGCGATTACAGGCATGTGCCACCACGCTCGGTCTCTGTGGCTGGTTCAGGGCACCCAAGGGAGGGGACAGCGTGGGTTGGACTGCAGTCCCTGTGCTTGCCTACACAGGTGCTTAGTCCACGAAGCCATCTCGCCGGCCCTATTAAGGGTTGTTGTTGATGTCATATTGCACCTAATACAAAACTGAACTTTGTCATAGGTGTGCAGCATAGAAGAACACACAGCGTACATTGTCCCCTGGGGTCTGGTATCATATCCGTCATGGATATGGGGGGAATGTGTGTTATTGGATTGCTCGTAACCATCCTGGGACAGTGAAAGCATTATTTATTCTGATTGTGTATTGATTAAATTATTTGTCCAAGAGCACATGGGATCCACAATTAGAACCCCGAGCCTTGGACTATGAAGCCCGGCTCTCTCCAAGCATGGCCAGACCACCAAGCCACGAAAAGCCAGGAGGAAGCCACTGGGCTGGAGGGAGCCAGGCAGCCACTCTGCTCTGTGCCCACGCGGTGAGGGGCGCACTCGGGCCTCTCCTGGATCTCTGCTGCCTCCTCCTCTCCCTGCTTCTCCTCCTGGACAGCCTGCCCTGCTCTGCTCCTTGCTTATGATACTTATTTTTCCATCCACAGCAAAACAGTTCACATCAAGGTAATTGATGATGAGGCGTATGAGGAAAACAAGAATTACTTCATTGAGATGATGGGCCCCCGCTTGGTGGATATGAGTTTTCAGAAAGGTGTAGTACCCTGTCCTCCACACTAACATTGACATTCTTTCTTCCCCTTCTGTTTCTTTCTTTTGTCGATCTGATTCTCTTTCCTCCTTTGTCCTCTACCTCTCTGACCCCCCGTCCCTGGTTTCTTTCTCTTGCTGTCTTTCCCATCTCCCTCTCCTCTCTCTAGTCTGTACTCCCAGCTCTGTCCTAACACCTGCCAACCTGTCACATGGTGTCCAAGGTGGGGGTGCTCAAGAGCCAATGGAGTGTTGGGGAGTGAGGAAACGAGGGGGGAAGAGAGGGAGAGAGAGAGAGAGAGAGAGAGAGAGAGAGAGAGAGAGAGAGAGAGAGGCAGGCAGACAGAGACAGAACAATGATAACCTAGAAAATGGTTTTGAGACTCAGCCTGGCATACAGGAAAGACAAAGCCGGCTGATGGAGCCAGAGGACAGCAGCGCTGGGAACAGACCCAGCGCAGACTTCCTGGGGCACTTGTTCACAGGGACAAGCCTACAGTCCCACGCAATTGGAAATCACTGTGTCTGAATCACGGTTCATCCCTGTCCTCAAAGCAGGCCTTGGAAGTCATCTGTCCACACCCCTTCTGTCAGGGTTTATTTCGCTCCCAGGCCTTGACAGCTGAGGATACAGGTTTGAGTCCCAGGTCTCCATCCAAGACCTGCATATCTTACTCTACTCCGAGTGTGGAGGTGGAGTTAAAGTAATGCCAGAGAAGGTTCCGGCACCAGGGCCGGCTTCTCACACGCTCAGGACTCCTCAGAGTGGGTGGAGCTGTGTCTCCAACAGAAGGGGCCTCGTTCCCCCTGTGGCCTCCCATCCTGGGTGGGCCATCCTGCGGCGGGGGGAGCTGCTAGTTTGGAGGTGGTGTCCCTTGACCAAGCCACCCACCACGCCCCTCTCATCCAGGGCCGTGGGTCCAGAGCCCCCATTCCCACACCACTGCGGCATGAAGGCTCCCCTCTTGTAGACATCCCCAGTGTCCCATACCTCGGGCCTCAATCATCAGGAAGCTTTTCCTTCTGTCTACTGAGCAAGGCGTACAGGGTGTCCAAGGAAGAGCCAAGAGCCGGCCCCAAAAGGACTTGCAAAACTCACACGTCCCACAAAGGCACAAGTCCGCTGGCCAGCAAACCAGCTCAGGTCAGTGTGCTGCTTTACTGATAGCAAAGCAAAGCCCATCTCCAGTGTGATACAGGAAAAGCTGAGTACCTGAGGAGACATTTGTTCATTCGCTTTGTCCTTTGAGAGTTTTTATTTTTATTTATTATTTTTTTTCTTTTTTGAAACAGGGTCTCACTATGCAGTTCAGGTTGGCCTTGAGCTCACTTTTGTAGCCCAGTCTGGTCTCGAACTTGCACCAATCCTCCTGCCTCAGCCTCCCGAGTGCTGGGATTACAGGCGTGAGCCATCACGCCCGGCTTCCTTTGAGAGTTTTTAAACCCCAGGATCTACACACACACACACACACACACACACACACACACACACACACACAACAGAACATCCCAGCTCACCCTTAGGACCTGCTAGCTGCCACTAGAGGAAGGACAGGGAGAAGCCACCACAGTGACCTTTCCAAACAGCCATCGACTCCAGCCAATATCACGCCAGGTCGATCGCCAGACATCAGAGTGCAGTGACTTTCGAAAGCTGCTTCCCTGGTGACCCGTTTGTAAAAGACACTGTGTTTTGTCAAGATGAGCAGTGACCCCATCCCCTCCTGCCCAAGCCCAGGTTAGCCAGCATGTAGGGAGCCAGCCCTGGAACAGGTGACTGACACTTATTGTTCCCCCTCTGAGACAAAGCATGAGAAAAACAGGGAGACGCCACTAGCTCTCCTCCTCCGTCCACTCTCTCTCCCTCTCCCTCTCTCATCCTCTAGCTTTCCTAAATGCCGTCCACTGAAT
This sequence comes from Myocastor coypus, assembly GCA_004027025.1. Lineage (NCBI taxonomy): Eukaryota > Metazoa > Chordata > Mammalia > Rodentia > Myocastoridae > Myocastor > Myocastor coypus. The sequence continues at coordinate 13,686 of PVJA010010926.1, forward strand.
TTTCTTTATAAGGCTCCTGTGAGAGGCGGTTACCAACTCAAAGAAGGGAGTCCTGTGCTCCCCTGACACATTCGGTGTTCTGCAGGGCTCTGGGTCATTCCCAGTGGGCACAGAGTTTACTTGTGGCCCAGAGAAACACCACCGTTACCATGTGACACCCACTGGAACGTGCTTCCCGACTTACTTCTTCCTAACCATCAGTAGGATCGACAGACTCCTCCATCACCCCATCTTCCTCCTGGTTCCGGTTCTCCTGCATCCCTTCCTTTCCCGCCTGTCCTTACCACCCAGCTCCCTTTCCTGCTCACCCCTGAGTACACCGATGACCCAGGAGACCAGAAAAGCTAAGGCTTTTTTTCATATGAGATTAGCATAATCCACCATAGTCCTGTCAAAGACCACCACGGCAGGATGGGGCTGCACGTGCCACGTGTGGTGGGAAGTGACCACCAAGGCTGTGTTCCAGGCGACCGACCGACCTGCCTACCCAGGCGACACACTCTCTCTCTCTTATCGTCCCTACAGGAAAACCATAAGGGTTAAGATAGTAGATGAGGAGGAATACGAAAGGCAAGAGAATTTCTTCATTGTCCTTGGTGAACCGAAATGGATGGAACGTGGAATATCAGGTGTGAGATTCCTTAAAACATGAAAGAAAAAAAAATTGCAAACTGGAAAAATATAATCCAAAAAGGAAAGGCAATGCTGCCTCCCCGCCCCCTCCCTTCTCCTTCTGCTCCTCCTTTTTCCTTTGGACCAACAAGATTTTCTTCCCCTCCCTCCTGTATTCTCGCTCTCGCCCTGTTTCGGTATCATCTCTGCCTTTTAAGCTGTAGCTGGTCTCCCAGTTCCTCCTTCTCCAGCACCATAGCTGGCACCGCTTGCTGCACCACATGAGTTACAGCTGTCCAGGGACGTCCATGCTCGGCACTGTCCCCACCCTTCACTCCTAGAGTGGCTTAGACATATCGAAACTCCCTGGAGGGTGGGAAGGAGAGCAAAAAGAAAGGCAGGTTGTGTGCTGCATGCCGGTGCCCCTCCTGCCTGTAGCCACCCCCTGCCCCTCCTCACCCCCCAGCTGGCGTTAGGCGTGGGCGGGTTGTGGGTGGCCTCGGGACCCGTGCTGCCGGGATGCTTCCACAGTTTTTTACTGCATCTGCTATTGAACGCTCAGCCAGCTGTGGACTTACAGAGTGGCCCCTGGGCTCCTCTTCCCTTTGTGGAGGTAAGTGTGCTCTTCAGCTCTTTTGCAGCTGAGGGGACCATGGCAGGAGGAGGCAGGCCGGCTGGTCGTCAGAGGCCGTGGCTGCTGAGAGCTCTCAGAGAACCCCCAGAACACTATCGTCTTCCCCTTAGCATCCCGTTCATGCCTTTGTGCCATCTTCATAGTCCAGGGCAGGATGCTTAGCAAGGCTACTTTGAGATACCATGGCCTCCACAGTTGAGAATCTACAAGGGGAAATAACTGACTCCAGGCATAAAAATCCCTCCATCGAGTGGGCCCTGGGTGAAAAGAAAGAACAGGCACTGGCAGGCCCAGAGTGCTATCTTGTGAGCTTCCCAGGGCGGTGGCTCTGGGAGGGGCGGTTGGTGCAGATTCCTGAGAGACAGCAAGTACAGGCGTGGATCGATGTTCAGGGACCCCTGCCTTTGCTGTGCGCCTGCAAGCGAGGAGACTGCTCAGAGCCACAGAGACCCCACGCCTCCCACTAGAGAAGAGGCCCCTCGCGTCCTCCCTCAGGATATGAACCTCAACATAGCTGCCAGTGGCTCATCCCTCAGGCGCTGATCATTTTGCAACCAGGGCACAAGTAAAGGATTTCTTATCTTGAAGAAAATGATTGGAAGCCTCTCATTCAAAGGTGCTGGGAGAAGACACTTCTTGGGAAATAGCAAAGGAACTCACACTCCTCTTTGGGAGAGAGATGCCACTCAGGGCCTCATGGAGGACAGAGCAGCGAGACCCACCTGGGACACCAAAGGGTGATCATGCTGCAGCTGCTTTATCTCCACACAGCAGGGAGCGGAATGAAGCTGGCAGATCCAAGGGACCCCGGCCCCACAGTGACATTTCCAAGGCCTCTCTACCCATCTTAGATTTGTCCGGCTGGCCTGCTCTCACTGACTGTTGGAAACTACCCAAAGAACTCGGCAGTGCTTCTGCCACACTGGATGGCACACAGCTGCTGCTCCCTTCTTCTCGGCTACTTAGGTGTCACCATGGCCCGGTGACTAGGGGGTGTCACCACAAAGCATCTCTTCTTCCGTTTCTTCTCACGTGGTATCCCGGCCAATCTTCCGGTTCTTGCCACCACGAATATTCTCAGAAATTGTCTTGGCTCCTTCCCTTCCTCCTTCCCACCCCGCTTGGACATCGACTCTGCCTTTTCAGGACAGGTTGGAAATAGCAGACCGTTGCTAGCTAGCACCACAGCTTGTCAGGGTCCCTTAGGTGCAGATCAGAGCTGTGCAGAGATGGGGAAGTTCAACTAGAGCCCATCCGTGCTTTTGTTCCTCTAGCACAGAGGGTCTCTTCTGCATTTCCTACACCCAAAGCATCAGGACAGAGAGTGACCTCAGACAAGACTCGTGCCTTTCAAGAGACATGGCTGACTTTGAACCTCTTTCAAGGAACCTTCCTTTGTTGGAGCTGAATTGTTTTGACAAACAAGATGTTAGCCAATCCGCGGTGGGCCTAATCCTGTGGGAGGGCATAGAGGAAAAGACAAGGCAGCCAGCCGCCTATCTGCGTGATAAGCCCCCTATCTTTCAAAAGAACCACGATGCCAAGATAGAAACCACCAATAAGAAATCTGTTAATTCCCACACCTGCCCGGTGCTCTAGGGGTTAATTTTTAGGTACTTCCTTTCATCCCCAGACACTGGCATTGGACAGTAAGGTCTGATTGTCTAGATCCAGAAGCAAATGCAAACCTGTCCTGACCTGGAGAATTCCCTGCTGCGCCCAGAGGCAGAGGTGTACTGTGAAATTCTTTTTCATCATCACTGCTATGTGGGAGAATCTTAGGCATCCAGAACAATGTAATAAGCAGCTCTATTCGTGGCAAACAAAACAGACTTCAGAGGTGATTTTAAAAGTTCTGGTCAATCTAGGGTAGGGAAAAGGGGAAGTGAGGAATAGAAAATACGGCTGCACTAGAAGGAAGTAGGTTCTGGAATCTAGAAGTGGGCCTCTGAGCAGCACTGTTAGGCTCTCGGGTCTGGGCCTGGGCCCTGGAAATCTTAGGCTTGGAAAGGAAAACCAGGGGCTGGCCAAATAGCTCAGCGGATTAAAGCACCTGCAAGCAGGCCCAGGGGCTGGGCTTTGATCCCTGGGGCCTGCTGTGCCAGCCCCGCCTCCAGGGCACACTGAGATGGCAACTGAGATTGGGTGTGGTGGCGCAGTCTATAATCCCAGCTCTTGGGAGGCTGCAAACAGGTGGATCTCTATAAGTCCAATCTAGTAGTGAAACCCTGAACACCCTGTAGACCCTTCCCTAAAACAAAATTTAAGGGAAGGAAGGAAGGAAGGAGGGAAGGAAAGAAGGAAGGAAGGAAGGAAGGAAGGAGGGAAGGAAGGAAGGAAGGAAGGAAGGAAGGAAGGAAGGAAGGAAGGAAGGAAAAGAAAGCCCTATTTCTGGATTTTGGGGTCAATGTATTCTCTTTCCCATTCCAGGGCTTAGCCTTACAAGCTTTCAGCCGCTTTCTAACTATTCACAGAAGTGTAGGAGCAGGGGAGCACGCCTCTCTTCTGACTCCGGAGATCAGTACAGGGGAGATTCAGCTCTAGCTCGCCTTGTCAGCAGCAGCGACAGCAGAAAAAAACACCCTCGAGGTAGCGTGTCACTCCAGGTTAGCCTACCTGGCTCTCACAGGCCCCTACATAACTGCGTCGCAGGCAAGACCTCGCAGATGTATCGAGGTGTGGTAAGCACCGCGTGGTGCAGCTGCCGCTGACTGCAGGGCTTCTCGCTTGTCCCGGGGAGGAGCCAAGCACTGGGATGGACAGCAGTGAAAACCGGGGCATCCGAACAGTTTTGAAACAGCTACCCTTGTTTAGGCTGAGCTGCATTCATGTGTTCGGGGTCTCCCTTCTCAATGGGACTTGGGGTCCAGGAAGGGGCCAGGCAGACCCCTAGAAGGAGCAGACCATGGACTCTCTTCCCACTGATAAGCCGTCTATCATCTATCTCAATAAAGTGAGGAGATCCATTGACCTATCTCCTACTCGGAATTCTAGATGGAAGCTACCAGAAGAAATCAACTGCCACACGCCTGCACACGTGCTGTAAAACTTTGGGTCCACAAGAGTCTTCAGGGGCTATGACTCTGGGATGATGGATCCCAGGCCTAAACTGTATTCCTAGAGATTCCAAGAAAAAAATAACAGATGCCTTGCGCATTGTGGATCTCCACTCTTCACTGACTAGAACAGGGCTACAGAGGGGGGCATTTCTGGACTTTATCCAGAGTACTAAGCAGCGAGGGGCCACACTAATGCAACCAGTATGGAAATGTAGTGTGCCACAAGAGTTCCTTTTAACCCTGAAGTCTAAGGGAGCTGAGCATAAATACAGATTCAGAGGCTAGGAACAGCCCGTGCCAGGTATATCTTTGACTCAACTTTGCAGTGCACCCACATAGCAATCTTGTAGTGGTCATCCCTCCTCTATCACCAACTCTGGGCATGACAGTCTCTCTGTTCCATTATATCTGGATTCTGATTTTGCTTACCCTTCCTGAAACAAAAGACCACCACCCAGAGATGCAGCATTACACGATCTATGGGGAGACAGCCACCACAACAGGTAGCAAATGACAAGACTTTATTCAATACTAGGAAGTTCAGAGGCTTTGGGTGACCCAGCACGGCAGGAGTCCACGGCTCTGAGCTCTCAGATACGGCGACAAAACTGACAGGAGCCACTCGAGGCAGGCATTCCGCACGGCTTCCCCTTTTCACTCAATCACTCTTTTAAAGGAAATCAAGGTTCTCCCCAGAACGGCAGTGAGGATACCACTGGTGGCCGTGGAAGCACCGGCACTGGGAAGCCAAGAGGGGCCTGACCATGAGGTCACAAGTAGGAGTCACGGATTCTTGCACTCTGTGGCCTGGTGCCCTTCACTCAAGCCCGGTGGTCCCCACTGGCCACCAAGAAGCCAGCTCCTCTAGCAGGGCTGCCACGTCTGTCCTCTCATGAAGACTGGATTCTCGATCCTTGTAGAACGGACCCTGGCAGAGCAGCTCCATCTCCGTCCCACCCACCTGGCTCCCCCATCCTCATTCCTCCATCCCTGGCTCCCAGGGCTGCAGGGGGCGTGTGGGAATAACTCTCCTAACTTCTCAGCGGCCTCTCCAGCTGCTTCCAGTCCCTCTTGCTGCTCTGCCACGGTGCTGCTTTTTGCATGATTTCCTGAGCTCTCTCCTCCTAAGCTTGCTGCTGTCTTTTTTGCTGGCAGCAGCCACACAGCCTGGAGATACCTTCAAGATAAGACCTAACAGTCTTTCCTTTTCTTCTTCCCCTTGCCTGGTATTCATTGGCAAACAGCGCTCCTGTTCTCTCCAGGTAAGAGGCATCTTCCATCTTTTACTGTTCTTGCCAGTTACATTCTATGTTTTAAGATCAGTGTCCTTTAAATTGCTTAATAGCATCTCTAGGTTCAAGTCAACCTGACAAGCTCTCCCAAGGTCTAGGAGACTTGTTTCCCCACATGAACTGATTACCAATGGCTTGAGCATCATTTCTGTGACTGAATATGTCTGGGATGTGGGCAATGCATAGCTGGTCCTCTCTGGGACCAGAAACCAGGAAGATAAAAGACATGCATCAGGAAGAAGCTGGTGGGTCATAGCTTGTTCACCTGCACCTTATGAGTTGGAGAAAAGAGAGTGAAAGTCAGACCTGGAATCTTTTAACAGGATAATGATGAGATTTGCAAGGAAATACTGATCCTGGGAGATCCAAGAGAAAATAATCCTCAGACCTGCTGTGAGAATGTGAACAGCAATTTTTTTTTTTTTTACAATTATTTTATTTATTTATTTTTTTCTTGTTTCAGAACCTTTGTTTATTCACTCATTTTTATGGCCGGCTCAGCCCGCCCTGAGGGCAGGGCTGGTGCAGCATGTGGTGCCGGGGATCGAACCTTGGTCCCTGAAGCTGCCCAAGCATTCCCAAGCAGGTGCTGAGCCATCCTGCCAGGCCCCGTGAAGAGCAATTTTTAAAAAATAATCTGGAACTTTCCTCCTTCTGGAGATCTTCTGTCTCATCGCAGCTGACACTTCAATTGCTAGCATTGGGGTTCACCTGCCACTGATTCTTAAAGGCACATATGCCATGAACAACACAAGGGGAAGCGGAGGTGCTTTCTGGGCTGGAAGTAGACATTTGTCGAGAGATTCTGACGCAGAATCTGATTCTGGATAGGGTGTACCCCAGCTTGAGAGCATGCCTACAGGCAGAGAAAGGAGTCACAATCAGTATCCAACTTCATGAGCAGATACAAAAGTATTTCCCTGTATCCTCTACAAGACAGTTTCAATAGGTTCTAGATGACCCTCACATTTCATCAGTTCTTTGAACACAGGAAAAAAACTTATGGTCCCCAGGAGGGCGCCCTTTCACAGAGTTCACCGTTATTTCAACCTCTGCAGCACCAAGCTCAGGAAGAGGTAGTGTACAGAGCAGGGCTTTGGGCCTCTGCTGCCCTGAGTGAAAAATGTAGGTGGTTCCTGCATTTTCTTTGGTGGATAAAAGGAGCACCGATTGTTTGTTTGTTTTTGTTTTTGATTCCTTTTTAAGCCAAGAGGCCAAGGGCCATGCCCAGCTCTGTATTCTCCACTTTTCTCCCAGGGTATTGATCTGAAAGCCTCGGCTTTGCTTCTCTACCTCACTCATGCTCTTGCAGAAGATATTTAGTTTTCTTTGTCCCAACTCTCATCTCCAGCCACTCCACACACACACAGAAGTTGTGATTGTGACATACACGCAGATGTCAATAGAAGCTAAAGTGGGTGTTGTGTTTTCTAGATCTTCCAAACTGCAAACTTTGTAATTCAGGAAAACTCGATTTGGTTTTAATGTCACTGGAAATCTAAATCTTTAACTTTAGGAAGAGGACAGACCAATATAACTAACAATGTCTGGTAGTAAAAGACAAAATATATTCATCCTGAGCTATCCCACCAAGTTCAGGGACTTTGGGAGTGAGAGTCCTGGTTGTAGCGCCCCACTTCTTTCTGAGGGTGCCTACCCTATCAGGCCTAGAAAGCTCTTTGTTCTTTCAATATTGTCTAATACTCCATCTTATTTATTTTATCTTTCTCTCCCTCCCTTTCTCTTGGCCTTCCTCCCAGATCCTAGAATTGAGAGTTTATTTAGTCAGTCTACCTATCAAAAACTGTCATTTATCCTCTTTGTCTTGTTTAAAGTTCCGAAGAGTTGCATGATCAGAGTCACCATAGTTTTAAGTCCGAGATGTACCTTTCTCTCAAGAAATTAACTTCATCTGAATTTAAAACCATCAACATTACAAAAATAGACGAAGGGAGGAGGTCCTGCCAAACCAGGATGCCAGATCAGGGTTGACGTAAAAGCATGAGAGTGTGTGAAGCTGGGAAGTAGTGGATACACAGAGCCCCTCTGTGGAGCTGTGGGAAACCCCAAAATAAAGACTGGCTATTTCTGTGGAAAGCTAGATGGGAAAACTAGCTGTCACCACAGGGTGGCTAGGTCAGCAGGTAGATCAATATCCTGCCAGATGGACACAGTGCTAGATTGATAGCTAGACAAGAGGTTAGACAGGTACATTTATATGTCACTGGAGAGCTCATTATAGTGGAGAAGGTTCTTGTGACACATGTAAAGTATGACATAGGGGAAGCCAGAGAAGGAGGAGGAGCAGAATGTCACTGTCCCTCCTAAGACATGGCGATATGTTTCCAAAACCTGCATTTAGACGAAAACACTCCTGCATTCTTTTTAAGGACTCTGTATCTTTTTCTCAGGGTTTCTTTTCCAGAGTGGCCTACTTATAGTCTGGTTTCTAGTTTGCTGGCTTCATATGCAGCCAGGACTGTAGGCGCACTCTGATATACCTTCACAACTAACTGACCAAGGAATCTGAGTCTATGAACTGAGTGACATTAGGCTGCTAAAGGGTATCTGCTGACTTGGAAATGTGCCTAGGTCCTTGAGAAATAGCAATAGTTATTTGCAAAGTAGCCACCAATGTGGGAGAGGAAGCGGCACCATGGACAGCTCCCAGGCGGTTTAGGGTCCCTTCTTTGCTTGAGGCCAGAAATGCTGAGCCAGCTCAGCACCTGCACACCTTCACCCCATCTTCATTCAACTCAACTGAGAAAGTGCTTGTCTCGGATGCAACCGAGCTGCTTGAGTCTCACCCCTCCCCTCACTTTCATTAATTTCTCTGCTGGAAAGAAACGAAGACCTTCTTGGTCTCTGACCCATTTTGTCCTTGAGATTATCCAAGGACTAGAGGATTCCTCTGGGAGGTTTACTGCGTGGAATGAAAGCAATTAAGGAGCCGAAGAAAAGAATTAATTGCATGTAAGAATGTGGACTTGGATGGGAAGATGTTTAAATGAGCTCCGAAAGAAACAGCCTGCCAAGAGCGATTTTCTAATCAAAGGGGAATAAAAAGATTCAATCTCTATTTCACTCTAATCCAGAAAATACGTCTCATGGTGAAGTGGCCTTAAAATGTTCTCACCAGCTGAAGCAGAAAAAGTGTCTCTCAGCTCCCGTGAGAGGGGAGCAGTGGCAAATGAGTCGAGATCCCAAGGGACACTGAGAATGCGCCAAAGAATGTAAAAGGAGACCTTTCCATTATTTTGGTTTTTGAACAAGTATTTGTATTGCAGAGGAAATGTGCCTGATTTGTACAGAAGTTCTGGGATCTCTGAGTAGAACGCTGTGAAGTTTTTCTGGAAATCTTCCAGGTTTCTTGCTCTGAGGACATTACGCATTTGCATGAAGCGCAGCTCTCCTGGAAATTTCCCCTCTCTTCCTTGATAGAGGAGAAGACACCAGCAGCACTGGACACACATGCCACATGCACCAGTGGGCATTTCCTTTTGATCAGTGTGCCTCCAAGAACGGTTCTGTGCAGCGACTGGACAACCAATCCAGGGCAACCCTTCAAAATTTGGTCAAGACAGCTGGCCTTTCTTCACAGCTCCGCAGACTCTCATTGAATGATTTAGGGACTTCACGTGGTGCTGCTGGGTTCTGGAAGGCTCTTTGGGTTGGATTTCCTGTGCAGGTAAACAACAGAAGGAAGAATGCTTGTCCCAGGCCTGCCAGGAACTCTATCCTGTTCTAACATTCGTAAAGTGTTCGGCACACCATGGAAGCAGCACCAGTCATACACAGGGAACTCATGCCCAAGATATTTGTCTTGGACACATTGCCCATGGCTAATGATCAGAGCTTTAGCTTTCTGGGGGATGGAAGTGGTACTAAATCTAGCCTGACTTTCTTTCATTGCAGCGGTGACAGACAGGAAGCTGACTGTAGAGGAAGAGGAAGCCAAGAGGATAGCAGAAATGGGAAAGCCAGTACTGGGTGAACACCCCAAGCTAGAGGTCATCATTGAAGAATCCTATGAGTTCAAGGTCAGGCCACTAGTGAGATCTCATGGCATAACAGATTAATGAAGGTGAAGTGGGGAAAGACCTGAGGTTTTGCTCACTTTCACCCCTGGACCTGTGATATTAAAATTGAAGAAGTCACTCAACCACCCCAAGTCGGTTTTTCCATATGTAGCGTGTTATAAATAGTGCTGGCCTTTGGTATGCTAGAAATATTATGAAGAAATAGGATAGCCAAGATGCATCATCACCATTTTTTGCTCGTTAGTCTGTTTGGTCTTTTTGAGACAGGGTCTCACTGTGCAATTCAGGCTGTCCTTGAGCCCACTTTATAGCCCCCAGGTGGTTCTGGCATTCCCAAGCCACCTGCCTCAGCCTGCTGAATGCTGGGATTATAGGCATGTGCCACCAGGCCCAGCCATCACCATTTAACTGCACTTCTAAAACGAAGACACTAAAATGCATTCCTCAGAGGAAGGCTTATCGACAAAGCCTTCTTCTCTATTTTATTACTCTGGACATTAAGTGCCGTAAGTCACAGCCCAAGAAAGGAGACTGTCCCAGAGGGTGACGTAGCTCTCCGAACTCCTGGAGTGCAGGGCACCCTTCATCCCTTTGCAGCATTAGACCCTTCGCTGGCGCTGAGAATCCTAACCTCATGATCCCAAGTGTTTCTCTTCCTGGCAGACTACGGTGGACCAACTGATCAAGAAGACAAGCCTGGCCATGGTTGTAGGGACCCACTCCTGGAGGGACCAGTTCATGGAGGCCATCAATGTCAGTGCGGGTAAGAAGGGTCTCGACACGGCTGTGCCAGGAAAAGCTGTCAGCTCCCAAGCAGGAAGAGCAGAGACCTGCAGCCGCCCAGCAGTCCCGTGAGAGCTCTGTGGCCAGTCTTCCTGGCTCTGGCGCCAGACGTTGAAGTATTTCACTAGCTCACATTGGGAGAGAATCGTCGCGCATCCGGCTTCAAATCCTGGTTGTGCCATGTGTGCTAGAGCACTTATCGTCCCCCTCTCCCCTCACTGCCCTCGCCTAAGATGGGAACTCTGGCTATCTCTCCCAGACAAGTTGAAAGAGGCAGTCAGTTACGAAGTACGTATGCAGCAAATGCCGGTCTCTGTCATTCCCTCTCATTAACTTGGTTGCTCTCTGCTTTAAAATGAGGCAGGAGGAGCCGGTTGTGTGCACGCCTGTAATCCCAGCACTCGGGAGGCTGAGGCAGGAGGATCGGTGTGAGTTCAAGACCAACCTGGGCTATAAAAGTGAGCTCAAGGCCAGCCTGAACTGCATAGTGAGACCCTGGCTCAAAAAGACAGAAAATAAGCAAACAAACAAAATAAATAAATAAAATGAGGCAGGAGGCAATTCTGACTCGGAGTCAGAGGGGACAGCAGTTTCAAAGCACTTTGCATTGACTCTGGCAAGTCCCCACCCCGGATAAGGCCAGGCCTCTCCCTCAGCAGTTCCTCACAGGTCCCTCCACGGTGACCCACAGCACAGCCAGGGCCCAGTGACCTGCAGATGTGTTGGAATGGGACCAGACAGCCATCCCTATAGTACCTCTGAGTGACACGAAGGCCTCCTTGTACTGCTGAACACTACTGGCCCCTTGCTTTTTTTTCATGGGGTTTCGTTGTCATAGCAACCCAAAGGGTCACATCCCCAAGGCCCCAGAGCCTGAGCAAAGTACAGCCAGGAAGAGAGGTTTGTGGCTGCTGCCCTACTTTCACATTGGTCCTTCTAGTGACCCCTCTCATGACCTGAAACTGGGTCTCTCAAGGGACAATAAATGGAATGTAGGCCACATCGCCTACTCCTTTCAGACATGAGGGAACTGAGGCTGAGAGACACAGAAAAGTGTACCCAGTGACATATCTTCTTAATGTCAAGGCTGGAATTAGAGCCCAGATTCCTGACTTCTGCCCTTTGGAAACCCAGCTTCTATGGGTTATGTCAGAATAGCACAGAGGTTGCCCGTGACAGTGTGCTAGAGAGCCTCTGCACAGCCTGTCCTCAGGGCCCCTGAATGGGCATTTCTGCCCCTGCTTCCTGGCAGAGACAAGGGGCTCCCAGTCCCACTGCATCTCCTGAGAGGTTCGGAGGGTGGTACTGACTCCTGCATGGTCCGGCACGTCAGCCATCCCTCTAGGGGTGGACTGTGACCCAAATCAGCGCGGTACTGCAGCAACCAGGTCACAAAGTGCAAGAGGAGCCCTGCTGGCATCCAGAGAAGGACACGCACATGGGAGCTGCGGGGGGGGGGGGGGGGCTTGGTGTGGTTGTGTTGCCTGGGCAGTGATACCCAGCCTGCGCCAGCCGCTTTCCTTCTCCTCCACTCTCTGTGCTTCTCAGGTCCCCCTCCCGTCCCACCTCTCACTCTCCATCTCTCTTCCTTGTATTCCGGCCCTCTCTTTCCCACTCTGCCTTGCTGCTCTGCGTTCAGATTGGCCCGTAACCAAATTGCTTCCCGTTTCCCAGCTCCTTTTCGGTACCATGCCCGGTGCCTTGCCAGCTGCCCCGCATGAACCGCAGGCACCTGGCACCTGTAAACTGGGCTGGACCTGACCTTCCTGTGCAGGACGAGTATTCTGAGGCGGCCACCCTTCCTCGGCCTGTCTGTCTTATCGCCAGCAGGGGATGAGGACGAAGATGAATCCGGGGAGGAGAGGCTGCCCTCTTGCTTTGACTACGTCATGCACTTCCTGACGGTCTTCTGGAAGGTGCTGTTCGCCTGTGTGCCCCCCACCGAGTACTGCCACGGCTGGGCCTGCTTCGCGGTCTCCATCCTCATCATCGGTATGCTCACAGCCATCATCGGGGACCTGGCCTCCCACTTCGGCTGCACTATCGGTCTCAAGGATTCCGTCACAGCGGTTGTCTTCGTGGCGTTCGGCACCTCTGTCCCAGGTGAGAGGGGCAAGTGGTCCCGGCTCAGACGCTCGCCTCCGCTGCCTTGTCTGCTTCTTGATCTCAGGCAGGCACGTAAGAGAACAACTGCTCTCTCAGCGAGCGAAAGTCAGAGAGATGACTGCTGGTGTCGATCACAGCAGCCAACATTTCCTGGGTGGTTTTGATCGGATGGACACAGTGTGTGCTCAACAGTTCGCATGCTCGGTCCCCACGGTGCTCAGCCCAGATCCTATGAAATGGGCGAATCACTGGCCCCATGTGACAGATGAGACACAGAGGTGCACAGAGGTTAACCCACCCGCCCAGGCGGTGACCCAGTTTCCTAATCCATACATTATATTGATTAATGGAACAAAATATGTGGTACTGTTCTTCCGCTCACTGCTGGGGGAAATCGTTGGGAAGATAAAGATTGGCCTGCTTGAAGCTGTCACTGCAGAAATCCTGCAGGCATTTTGGCCCTTTCTGCATGCAGGAATACCTGTGAGGACAGTGAGTGCCCTAGCAGGATGGACAAAGAAAGCTTAGCGAGATTTGTCCTTTCCCACGATGCTTTTATTGTCTCCCAAGCCTCCAGGCACAAAAGGAGTTGGCATTCATTTATTCATAAAAGAAATGCTTCCTCAGCCCCACTCGTGCAGTACTGTGCTAGGTGCTAGAAGAATTATAAGAAGCGAAGCAGATGTGTTTCCCTCCCCATCCACTTTGAATACTTCAATTAAAGTCATCTTGATGAATTCTGTGAAGCAGAACTTTAAAATACGAAGCTATGGGCCAGGCTAGGGTCAGGGATGGCTTCTGAGGGAAGTCACGTGGAAGCTGGGCCTCAATGACGAGCTGGAGTTAGGGGGTGCAGAGAGGCACTTGGCCAAGTTCCTTGTTTAATTCCTTTGTGGTCTCCGATGCATCCTAGACCCAAACCCCTATCAGATCCATCTGCCTTAGGGAGAAGCAAAGGGCATTGTCTCATGGGAGGTAAAAGAGGAGTAGGTTGGCTGGACCAAAGGAAGCCTTTCCTATAACAAGAACACATACCTGAAACTACGTCCCAGGCTAAGGACACATGTTCCCCGAGCTCCAGCACAGGTGGGGTGATAAGCACATTAGTAACACAAGAAGGTTGGCTGTCCAGGGATCTGCCGATTGGAAACTGAGTGCACGCGGTAGGGAAGGTTTTGTGGCCGTGGTGCCCTGTGCCTGTCGGCCTCCAAGCCACTGGAGGATGAGGCAGATGTGGGAGGAACTCACACATGATGAGAAGTAAAAGGCAAGGGGGGAGGGGCTGCTCCGGAGGTCTGAGGAGACTGGCCGCGGTGAGGTGGTGAGGCAGGCCACACTGGGCAAGGCCCAGGTCCTGGCCGTTGCCCCAGAAGATGCCTGACAGCATTTGGGAACTTAGGAAGGGAAGCTCTGACCCATGCTTCTGGCTGCATAGCTCTGACTGGCACTCTCTGGAGGTAGGTCAGTGGCATAGAAAAAGATTTATAAGACGGCTTTAGGGTGCAGTCGCTTGCTAACTTCCTGAGTGTCCCTGGCTAGATTCCTTGGACCTTATTTCCCTCCCCGTCCTACCTCCTCCCATGCAAGCCCTGTGATTGCTGCACTAACTGCAGCGCCAGCCCTGCCTCCTTTGGGTTCCCCACTCGCTCTGCCTGTCCCCACAGCGATTCTCAGCACGTCCTCTGCCCCCAGACGTCCACACCCAAGCCTGAGGCCCCAGGTACTGCTGAGTCACCATCGGTGTTGAGGAGCTGTGCCGTTCGCCAGCTATGGTCAGGCGTCTCCTCTAGGCAGCTTGCAGAGATCCCTGGGGAGAGATCCAAAGTGGCAAACTCGCTTACTGACGAGACAGTGACAGGACAGCCCTGAACCTGCTGGTGAAGTATCAGGACTAGACCGGAATCTTCCAGAGTCCTGCAGATGAGAAATAGGAAGCCCGCAATGGCACTGTGACTTGCCCAGTGCAGCCGGCTCCTCAGTGGCTGAGTTGGGAGTGGCCTCTCAGCTCTTAGGCTAAGCCGGTTTTCTACACCCTCCACACGATGGTCTCCTGCCAGCTTCCATTTGTCTCTATCCTTTTCCAGATACATTCGCCAGCAAAGCTGCCGCCCTCCAGGATGTGTATGCGGACGCCTCCATTGGCAACGTTACGGGCAGTAACGCCGTCAATGTCTTCCTGGGCATTGGCTTGGCCTGGTCCGTGGCCGCCATCTACTGGGCCCTGCAGGGACAGGAGTTCCACGTGTCAGCGGGCACGCTGGCCTTCTCCGTCACCCTTTTCACCATCTTTGCGTTTGTCTGCATCAGTGTGCTCTTGTACCGGCGGCGGCCACACCTGGGCGGGGAGCTCGGTGGCCCCCGTGGCTGCAAGCTTGCCACGATGTGGCTCTTCGTGGGCCTGTGGCTCCTCTACATACTCTTTGCCACCCTGGAGGCCTATTGCTACATCAAGGGTTTCTGAGCCACAGAACAGGGCCTCCAGGAGGACAGACCTCGGGCTTCTCCCAGGAGAAGGGCCCTCCCCCACCAGGGACCTTTCCCGGTTGCCAGCCCTAGAGAGACAGCCCAGGGCTCATGCCTTAGGGGCTTCACCTGACTCTGGCCATGCACTGGAAAAAGTCCGAATCAAACAGAATGGGGGCAACATCACCCTTTCAGAATATTTCATTAGATACAAATCAACAACACCAACAGACCCACCTGTACCCCCTCCTCCTGCACCTGTCCCGAGCCCACAGCAGAAGTCAGGCCCCTCCTCCTGCTATTTGGCCTTCCAGCGACTCCTTTGCCTCTGGGTTCCTCGGGGGCAGGGTCTCTGCCATCTGACCCCCATGATAGGTCGTGATTCTCGGGTTCAGCTTGGAAAGATGTGGAAGTGACCCCCCCCCCCACGCAGCTGGCTTCCGGTTCTCTTTCACTGTAATCATTATCATAGATGCTTTTGTTTTTCCACAAGATTGTACTTGCCATTTGGTGTCATCCTTTCCTTCTGAAGCTAGTGACAAAGGTGCCACAGAGAAGCTCCAACGTCTGAGCCTGCAGACAGAGGCACGGATCTTCACATGCACCCTCGGGCTCTCAAGAGGCCACCCCCATGCTTGGCTCTGCAAGGTCTTGTCCCCTATCCCCTTTCTCCCCTCCTCTGAGTTCTTTGATGACAAATGACATGTGGTGTTACATAAGCTCAACTTGAGGAGTGAGAAGAGCTTTATCTGTATCCACAGAAATCAAATCAAAACACGCAGCCGCCTTCCTCCTCCCTGTCTGCCTCCGCCCACTCTGTGGGTCTTGTTTCCGGGCTTTACGCGTGTCCTCCTTCAGGAAGGTCCATGGAATGCGCGCTCGTAGGACAAAGGTCGGAATAGGACAGCTGGGTGAACGAGAAGGGTGCCCGTGCCTTCTCAAACCACCTCTGGTTTTGCAAGTGAGGCAGGGGATCTCCAAGCGGTGAGGTCTTAAGGGAAACGATTACACAGCCTTGCCAATGGCAGTGTTTCTGAGAAGGTCGGCCTCACCCTCTCGCATCCCTGTGCACCACACGAAGAGGGCTCACTCTACATTCTTGAAGTAATGCAAGAATTTAGAGGTGTATAAGAGAAGGGAGGGATTTTTCCCTCCTGTTCCCCGCGCCAGACTGGAAAGAATTTTTAGAAGAGAGGAACTGAAGTCCCCATTTTTCCCATGTTCCTGCGTGTTTATAAACCTCATGAAGCTCTTTTTCCAGCCTGGGGTGGGGGTGGTATTTCTTGCCCCACTAGGAAGAATCTCAGTTGCTAGAATCCCATGGAGCGCAGGTTTGTAGAAAAAGAGACTGACGCCCCGTGGACCTTTGCCCAGCGGACTTAAAGGATCTGGCTTTAAAACTCACTGTCTCACATATGACATCGCCACAAAACTGCCCACGGATCTTTAGGCTTTCTGCATTGACATGAATACATTTTCTAAGGGGGAAAAATAAAAAATAAAAAAAAAACTGTTTAATTTTAAACACATTTTTTTAAGAAAAAAAAAAATAACTAAAAAAGAAACCGTGCTCGTACCATAAGCTGTGTTGACAGTTGCCAGTGGAAATATTGGGTTGGTTCAAAAAAAAAAAAAACAATAAAAGCTCTACTTATATCTCTCTACACCCAGCCTGCTTTTCTCTGGGCTGCCTCGGGGCATGGTTTGGGGCTGCCCCGGTTAGGTCCTGGAGCAGATGCGGTGGAGGAGAGGGGCCTTCGCTCTTCAGGCTCAGGCGCCGATGAACCCGACAGGGCACTTGCTGAACAGAAGTATTTCCGAGAACAGCCGCTGGATCCAATCTAGCCCAGGGAACACGATGAGTGAGATTTAGGGTGGGAGAGGAAAAGGCTCTTTTTTTTGTTTTCAAAGAGAACCATGGGGCAGGACTCTAGCTAGGAAGCCCGTGCCCATACTTATTTCCAGTAAAGGTGTACTCAACATCCGCCATTCATGCAACAAACACTTCGCAGGCCTTATAGGAACTGAGCTGTGTTCTGGGAACACACCAGGAGTGAGATATAGTTCCTGACCCCAAGAAGCACCTGGTCTGGGCAGGGCGGTGGGGGGAGGGGAGGGGGAATGAAGCTTGTTTTAATGGTGGCTCTTTGGGTAATAAGAGACAAATCAGTGAGCACAATTGAAAGAAGACGGGTGTGCTGTGAAGGACCACCAGGTGGGGCGCAAGCAAGAAGCACAGCCTGGGCACAGAGGCCTAAAAGCCTCTCCCGGACACCTCTGGGGGCCCACGCTGTCCTTCCCATCTTGGCTTCCCTGGCTTATGGAGCTCATCATGGCCTTTGCTTTCCAGGGGCCTCCCAGCAGCCACCAACCCTGGCATTCACTCACAACCTTACTGTTACACACACACACACACACACACACACACACACACACACACACAATGTTTTGGATGTATTCTGGAGTCTCACCATTCAAGTGGAAATCGCTGGCTTCTGAGGCTGTCACTGTGACCCTGCAGGAGGACGGGCGTACTTCCACATGTGCACATGACGGGACTGCCCGACAACCTTCACTGACCTCACGTCGCAGCTGTCCCTTCGCACTGCCCTGGTGCTGTGGCCCACGTGTTAGTATGGAAAAGATGCTGCCCGTCGCTGCCCTTCCTTCCCAGGGGCTTCCTCTGCTTTGTTTCGCTTAGAACCCGGGTTTATCTTTGGCTCTTCCTACTGATGGAGCCGCCATGTTGCCCTGCTTTCGTCTCATTCTCAGGATGCTATCAGGTTTCATATAGATAGATAGATGATAGATAGATAGATAGGTAGGTAGGTGGGTGGGTAAGTAGGTAGATACCAACCACAGTATTTCACTGGCTTTAGTAAGACACAAGCTTATTTCTTGTTCATGTGCCGACTCAGCGCAGAGGGCCTTGGCCTGCAGGTGACTTCTCCTACTTGGTTTCTTTCCATTTTGTGACTGCCACATGCTAGGGCAGCTGTAGGAGGAAATTTGGAGAAGGTACCAGCATTTCTAACAGCCCTGACCCCAAAGAAATGCTCATCCCTGGGGCCGGCAAGATAGCTCAGCAATCTAAAGCTCCTGCTTAGGCAAGCTTAGGCAACCGCAGTGACTGTGGTTCGGTCCCCAGCACCACCTGCTGCACCAGCCCCATCCCCCCAGGGTAGGCTGAGCCAGCCTTAATATACATATATACATACATACATATATACATATATGCATATATACATATAAACATACATACATACATACTCATCTGTGTTGCTCAGATGCTCTTAGTTAAAGCTGGTCTTTTCAATGCACCCAAATGCATTCTCACAGTCCCTCATCCTCAAGCCTCTTTGTTCTTCATGAATTAATAAAACTTGGGTTCAGCCCTGGGTTGAGACCTGGTTCCAGTTAACTATCTTATTGACTAGAATTAGGACCCCCTTGGCTCCCCACAGGTACAAATATGCCTTGGAGTTTTAAAAATTAGTTATTTGGAATAGGATCTCAACATGCAGTCGGACTCATAGTGACCCTCCTGTCTCAGCCTCCCCAGTGTGTGCTAACCCTAACTGGGGCCAGCACAGCATGACTGGGGCCAGCCGCACACGCAGTCCCAGGGATCAAATCTGGGTTCTTGTGCTTGCCAGGCAGGCCCTTGGTCTGTAGAGCTTGCCATGGGTTGCACTGGAAGTGGTAAATGGGAATTAGCTTGCAATAACTTTTCCATGGGATTCCAAATATGAACTTCCAGACTGTCACGAGGACTGGGAAGGACTTGCTGTACATTCATGCCTGGATCACCGAACAAGCAGCAGGGCGGCTGGAGAGACAGCCAACTCATACTCATCGTTACGAGTCCCTTTAACCCTAAGTACTGCACCAGGGCCTCATCTCCACATACGGTCACAATGGGGCTAGGGCTTCACACAGGAACTGGGGCAGGGACAAATATCAGCCTGTGGCAGCTTCTCAGAGGCACCGAGAGGCCTGCAGCAGGACACCAGCCTGACCTGAGGTGCCCTGTACTTACTTCATTTCCCACTTCGAGAGGGCCTCGGTCCCCCAAGCCTTTTCCTTCACCCTGCCACACCCCACATTCCTCTCCTCCCCTGTCCCCCCGCCCCTCATCTTCACCCCTCCAGCCAGTCTCACACAGCCTCTTCATCCAAGGTGAGTCTTCCCTCTTGCAGCTTCCTGCATTCCTCTGCTCGCCCTCGCAACCCTCTTTCCCTCCTGCTCCGCCTGGGCCTTATGCCTCCCTGTGCACACCCTCCCCTGGCTTCCGCTTCCCACGCCATTCAGCACAGCACCGTCACGTGGTTGCCCTCAGTGGAGGCTCTACCTACGGCACGCAACGTGAGAACACGTGTTCGGCTCTCTCCATGCCACGCTGACCCATTCTCACCTCTTGGCTCTCAACGTGTCCGAGCTCCCCTCTCTGCCCTGCCTTCCTTCCCCTCCTTTGAAACCCCCAGGTTTCCTTCCACGCAAGGTCTGCTTGCCGTATGTGTAGGGAACGGCCCGGATGAACGCGAGCTGTGGGCACGTGTCACAGACACACACAGGGCCATGAAGCGCATGCAGAAATGCTCATCACCGCTGGCCATTAAAGAAATGCAAGTGAAAACACCACTCCGGTTTCATCCCATTCCAGAAAGAATGGAGAACATCAAGAAAGCAAATAAAGAGGCCCGGCCAAACCGCTCAGTGGATTGAAGTGCCTAGAAAATGGTTTCAAATTTATGAGAGGCAAATTCAAATTCTTTATTTTGATTAGCAGGATCTTGGATAAACTGTGGGAAAAGAGCACACAGACAAGCTAAGTCTCCTTCATGATTCGCTTTATCATTAAAAAAGCAGTCCTTCCTGTCTCCCTCCCTCCCTCTCTGCCTCCTTCCTTCCGTCCTTTTCTCCTTCCTTCTTTCCTCTCTCCCTCCTTCCCTCTCTACCTTCTTCCTCTCTTTCCTTTCTCCCCCCCGGTATGCTCTGATCTCAGCTTAAAGTTGTGTTCTGGAACAAACTGAAGCTTGGCACAGGCGCAGGGGCTGGGGTTTGGTCCCTGGCCCCGGCTGCCCCCGGGGTGCAATCGAGACTGGGCATGGTGGCGCGTGAGGCTGTAACCAGGCGGATCACCATGAGCCCAGTCTAGCAGTGAGACCCTGAACACCCTGTAGGCCCTTCCCTAAAAGGAACAGAAAAAATAAGGAAGCAAATAATAACAAATTCTGGGAAGGCTGCAGAGGAAAAGGAACCCTTCGACACTGTTGGTAGGAATGCCAACTAGTACGGCCACTGTGGAAGTCAGTGCGAAGGCCCTAAAATACCCCTCAAAGTAGGAACTCCATTTGGCCCAGCCATTCCTCTTCCAGGTATCATCTAGATATTCTTCCCGAAGATATCACATTACAGAAACATATACGTGCCAATATTTAGAGCTATTTCGCACCAGCTAAGTCTTGCCCGCTGCGCATGTGCCCAACAACAGATGAACAGATAAACAAGATGTGGCATTTATGTCCTGCCCTGCTGTGAAGATAAACTTGAGACGTCTATAAGACAACGGTTGCCCCTTCGGATCATAATGTTCCATGAAATCAATCAGACACACAAGCTTCAGTCACGTGGTCTCTCCTCCATCAGAAAGCCAAATGGTAAGTAAAAATGGGGAAGGGGTCGTGAGACTGGAGAGGGGCGCACGGAAAGGGGTGAGACAGGAATCCGCATGAGTCGTGGGGATGGGCCGGCTCCACTTGAGACATGGAAGCATCAGGTACCGAAATACGAACTGATAAAAATAAAAGTAAGAGTAATTAGAACGACTGGGGATCCAGCTCAGGGGCAGAGCCCCTGCCCAACAGGCAAGAGGCCCTGGAAGGGTGTGGGGAGTTCCCCAAGGCCGAAGGCAGTTCCGTGAGAACCAGGATAGGGGAAACCAGGGTGTGAAATAGATCTGGATCTGAGGTCAGAAGTCTCTAAGACCCGGAGCAAATAACACCCTGGGGCCCTCTTCATTCACCTGCTGTAATCAAGTTGCCTACTCCCCAGCTCCTGCTGGCCCCCCACCACCTTCCTAAAGGAGAATGCAGCCAGCTTTCCTGCCGCCCCGGTCTCAAGCGAGCAGTCTTGCTCTAGTCTGGGTTTTGCGGAGGCCAGGGGCAGCGCCATAGGCTGGGTTCACAGAGTCAGGAAGGATTTCCAAGGTTGTCCTGTCCGAGGGGGAGGAGTTAGAGCAAAAGAGCGGAGGTTGGCTCCGCCCCTCATGGCTCCTCCTGGAGGGACTGCTCGGAAAGCAGCCCTCTGGCCTGGAGGAGAGAAGGGGCCCAAGCGCTGGGAGGTGGGGAGGATAAGGGGAGCGGAAGGCTCCCAGGCTCCAGAGCTCTAAAAGCCGTCCTCGAAAGCTCCAGTCCCTCCAAAGTGCCAGCCCTGCAGGGTTGTACTAAACAGGACAATCACGGGGACTTAGAGCACGCATACTGTGGGGATGCCTACCTGGGGAGCAGCGAGGAGTAGGCTCCCTGGGACCCTCCCTGGTCCTGGAGAAGCTGTGCTCTGTTTCGTTGGGGCCTCCACAGAACGCCATCTCTGGGGTTGGTAGGCCCCTTACAGCTCTGAGAGCACGGAGTTCATGGGCCCGGGATGGAAGCTTCTGTGAGTGCCACGGACTCAGCACAGGGGAGCGTCTCCTCATGAGGAAGCGGGGGTTTTCTCTGAGGTCAACTGTTCATGCGCGCCTTCCTAAATCCACCACGGCACGACTTTGAGATGGGATATTTTCAGTTTTTCTAAACTGGTGACTGAGCATAGCTGCCTTCCGAGCCGCTGACCTGGGTTCAATTCCCTGCCAGTGCAGTAGCTTTACTTGGAGCGGACCAGATAGCTCAGTGGACTAAAATGCCTGCTTCGGCAGCAGCAGAGATCGGGGTTCAATCCCCCGCATGCCGTGCTGGCCCCACCCCTGGAGTGTGCTGAGATGGTGACTGAGACTGGGTGTGGTGGCTGTCGCCTGTAAGCCCAGCCTTTGAGAGGCTGAAAACAGGAGGATCACTAGGAGCCCAGGGACCGGCATATTCTCTGTATAGGGACAAAGGCTGAGGCCCTGGAACAAAGCGGGCACGGGCAGATTACCTTTGGGAAGCGTGCAGAAAGGCGTCAAGCCAGAGCACCTCCCACATCAAGGCCCCCTACAACGTGGGGGCAGCACCCCAGGTCCTGACGCGTGCCTCAGCAGGGACCGGCACGTGGACCCCTGCCACAGGGTCCAAAAGGAAAGCCAGTGATAATCAGAGCCGCCCCGGTGAACCAAGAGGGCCGCCACAGCCCTTCTGGACTTCCTTCCCTTCCTCCGGACCCTGTCACCTCAGAAGAGCTGAGTTGTGAAGTGACCCAGAGCCGGGTCATGGCCCTGCTACACTCTTCCTGGCCGCCATGGAACCAGGAAGCCCTGGGACTGGGGACATGGAGGTGAAAGAGAGCTAAAACGAATCAGAAGTGAAGCTTTGCGATTGCGTGGAACTGAACTCGTGAGCAACCGAAGCGACCCGGAAATTAGGCCAGCTGTCTGGGTTGTCACAAAGCAGTCTGCCACACAGTGGGAGCATGACTCAGCAGGGCAGAGCTGGAAGTGAGGGCTCCAGAGGGGTAAGTTCCACTCAGGACTGCAATTCCTCAACCAGCTGCTGTCCTCTGAAGTTACCAGTTCCTCCTCTTCCTTCTCCGAAATTTCCACCCTTCAACAACATGTGAGGATGGCAGAGTTCCTTCAGGGCCTCCCAGACCAAAGAAGTGGCTCCCAGGTGAGCGACGGAAACCTGGCGGGAGGGTAGGCAGGCACCCACCTAGCTGAGAAGGGAAAACTAGTACTCAGCATCAGTGTGACGGAGCTGTCAGAGATCACGCAGACGAGGCTCACCGCGCGAGCCAGGAGAGGCCGCTGGCTCTCTTCATTCTTATGCAATACAAAGCCACAAACTTCGAGTCAAGCAGAAAATGCAGAGATGACGCATGTTGTTCATGCTGCAGGGTTGTTCAAGAAAGATTTCTGGCTGTGTCTGGGCATTTAGTCAGCTGCCATGGAGTGAGGTGGGGTCCTGGGGTTGGCTTTAGTCACTGAAGTGGGGACAACGTGACCCATGTCTCTTGCAGCTGCAGACCAGGGTACAGTTTTCCAGGTTCCCTTTTCTCTGCCTGCACACGGTGGAGGATGGGACCTCCCTCTGCTCTGGTCCCTGAGCATTACGTGGAGTGGAGCCCAGCAGATACACAGCAGCTGGGTTGTAGCTTCGTGTATTAAGGTCCGGTAATGGCGTGGGCAGCTGCAGCAGATCCTGGCCTGGACTATGAGGGCCAGTTTGGCAACTGTCCATCACTCTGTAGAAAAGTCACCTCCAGGTACACAGTGTCCCCATCAAGGGTGATTGCTGGGTGACCTTCGCCCTGCAGATAGCCCTGGTCTGTCCCAGACAGGATTGCTGACCTTTAGCCAGTCAGCAGTTTGGCTAGAAGGACACAGGCAGAGGGGTGCATGCCCCACTAAGAGTAAGGTGGCGCGGGGTGGGAAAAGGTACCGTCAGCTGGGGTGGCATAGAGGAGAAAGGATGGCCTAGAGTGCTCTGCCTAGATTCGGCAAAAAAGGGTGAGGGGCCTGGGCCGCATACAGCACAGGCGGTTAGTAGGAAGGGACAGGCGTGCCACCGTGGCCACGCCCTTCTCCCTATTGACTGATGGAACTGCACAAGGGAGAAGCGACCCAGACCCTGGGGCTCAAGCTTGGCTTGCTAGCACTGCGTGAAAAGGTCGAATTTCATCGGTCCCTCCCTCTAGAGCAGGAAAAGGGCACATGCCACGGGCCAAACAGTCGGGGTGCCTAGGAAGGCCTCCTCACCCTCCTTGGTGAGAATCTCTGCTCTTGCAGGTCATTCCCAGGCTGGGGCTACGGGACCAGATGAGTAGCCTTGCTACCTCTATTTCTCTGCTTTTGTCTTTTTACAAAGAAGCTGGTGCTGGCAGTGGCCCACCTACCGTGGGCCCAGCTGGGAACCGAGCCATGGTTGCTCTTCAAGGGCCCTGAAAAGACACCTGGCCCCAGCATCAGTCACCCCTCAACGACACTGAAAATGTCGCCCGTCTTCCCTTGCATGGGGAGGCAGAGTGTGGCTCACAGAGAACCCCCCCCCCAGCAGCCTCAATTTCTTCCAAGAAAAGGGAAGTAGAGCAGATCCCATGGTGGGCCATTCTCCACTCACTCCAGCTCTTCCTGCCATGGAGAAAGCTCAGCCCAAATCTCCCAGGCGGGGGAAGTGCCTTCCTCTTCCACCCAGCCCCTGCCCATCACGGAAGCCTCTCATGTTGGGCCTCTGCAAAGAAGGGGCATTTAATAAGCCCCTCGACCACACAGAGCTCCACTGCTGCTCCTGAGGGTGCAGCCTCAAATCTAAGCACCACAACGCACAGCAGGCACTGCTCCGGCCCCTCGAGGGGAGATGGGGATTTGGGCAGAACTCCAGGCTGGATCCAGAACACAGGAGAGTGACTCCTGGGCTGCCCTTCCCACAGGGAGGGTCCCTATCATGGTACTGAACTCCTGGGTCTGAATTCACACAGTAAAGGGGACGATGACTCTTACACGTGACGTGCAGATGGTGCAGGCAAGTGTGTGACAGTTGTGAACTGTGAGGCAAGCTGGCTGTCCTCTCTTCAGAAGCAGGAGCGGGTGAGGGAGGGAGTAGGACGGGCCCTGAGGACAGGGAGCTTTGTGAGCACTCACAGGGCTTAGATCCTCCCTCTCCCGGCGAACGCTGGGCCAGAGAAGAGCTTGAAGTATTTTGCAAAGGGAGAAAAATGGCCCAGGGGATGGTCAAAGGAATCTGGAAAAGGCTTGAGTGGGGTGGCCTTCTCCAGGGACAGCCCTCACCCAGAAGCAAGTCTAGGCCCCCTGTCCTTCCGTGGGTCCTGTCCGGAAGTCCTCCACTCTGCTTTGGCCGGAACATGTCTGCCCAGGGTCTAAGGCTCCACCTGCACACCCACGGTGTTTCCCACTCGCTGCCCAGAGAGGCCAACACCTGGACGACAGCCAAGCACCCACTCCAGCAGCCTGAACCTGGGCATGGGTTAGCCCCAAAGCTTCTCCCAGTGCCCTTCCGTGCAGTCCCAGGGGACAGCTGTACAGGGGTGGGGGCGTCAGAGGTTGCAGAGAGAACACACGGGCACCCAAGGGCCCTGGCGACCTCCGGCTCATCCTTGCTAGCAACACACACCACCTGATGGCTGCACCGAGGGCCCTGCTGGGCCCTTGTTCGGCGCAATCTGGACATCGCAGGATCCCTGAGCATGCAGGCCTAGGAAACCATGAAGCTTTCTAGGAATGAAGCCTTCTGTCAGAGGAAGCCACACAAGGACAGCAGCAGCCGCCAAGGTTTACCCATCTTTATTTTCTTTCTTTCTTTTCTTTTCTTTTTTTTTTTTAATAAAACAAGCTACAAATAGTATCCCTCTCTCCCTCCCTCCCTCCTTCCCAAAGGAAAAACCTCACAACACAGCCCACACACATATGGGAGGGAGAAGAGGCCTGGGAAAGAGGCCGAATCCTCCAAGGAAGTGACTCTCTGTGTGGACAGGCCTCCTCCTCCTCTCTTCCACCTCAGCCCATCGCAGTGGTTCCATGAGTCATCCCACGTCAGGCTCTATGGCTTCCTCTGGATGGCAGGACCCTTCTCTAGCCCGAGACTCCAGCAGGCCAAGTCCTGAGAAGGCCGTGTCCTTCCTCCCAAGGCAGGGTTTATGGGACCAACAGTACAGTGGATGCACAAATGGGGAGTCTGGGGTGGGATACAAGTTGGGGCTGGATCGCTAAGAGCCGCTGGCATGGGCCCCTGTCCTCGGCTACCTGTCCTCCCTCGCTGCTACAAGGCTACCCTGGTGGTACTTGGTACCCTCTGAGGGCCATCTGGATGAGCATGTCACCTGGGCAGAGGAAGGTGCACATCTTTCTCCGAAAGCTGGGCCACCCACTCTGGAAGCTCAGTAACTCCCTGTAGAAAGTCAGGCCTGGATTTCCTCAGAGCTGGGCCACGAGTCCCGTCCTTCTGGAAGAGCCAGAAGCGGGAAACTCAAGCTCAGTCTCATTTTTGGAATTGGCCCCTGGGCCTCAAAATCTGTAAGAAAAGTTGAAGGAATAGGAGAAGCTTGGTTCTGGGCTTTAACACAGTGAAACAAATGTTGAGTTCCGAACAGGGTGACTGGCTCAGCTGCCCCCTTAAGCTCACTGCGCTGGCCTCTGAAGAGAGGAGTGTGAGATGAAGAGAAGGTAGAAACGGAGTCTGACCCTAGCTCTGAGAGAGTGGTAGTCAGGAAGCCTCACTGCTGGCCCTTCCTCCTCCAGCCAGCTTCCTGTCCTCCCCCCTGTGCTGCTTCTGTGTCTTTTTCTTCTCTGCTCCCTGCTCCCTTCTCATACCCTGTAAAGAGTAGGTTCCAAACTGATCTTACAGAAATCCTTTGGGCATTAGTCAGTCGCTGAGGCCCTGGGCACCCCAGGAGGAGTCTTGAGCGGAGGAACCCCGGGGGCCATTTGAAAACTGGAGCCTGTGACCTGGGATGCGTCTCTCTCCGGGAGGTAACACCCGCTCCTCCCCAACCCAATCTTCTCTGAAAGCCCAGGCTGTGGAAGACTTGCTACCTGGGACAGCCAGTGGCCCGGGCAGCACACTTGTCTACCGGAAGTGAACCCGTGGAGTCTGCAGTGCAGCCACAGGGTTCCCATAGAGACACACACAGCAGTTAGGCTCCAAGTGGAGTCCAGGCAGGCTGAACACAGTGCTAGGTCCTAGGAAGCAGAACCAAGAGGCCGGAGCGCCCGCAGCCCACAGCAGGGAGAGGAGCGCGGGGAGAGAAACAATAATGCCAACGCCTGTACAAAAGAACTATACAATTTACATATATATTTATATACAGTATATAAATCTCTTTCCTCTCCGTCCCACCAGTGCCCCTCCCCCCCATAGCCTAGAAGTCGTCAGTAGCAGATCCAAAACCTTACAAGATGAGAGAGCACAGTCCTGCTTCCCATGCTCGTTCCCACTGTGCTGTTGGGGGTCGGTGTTTACCAATGAAATCAGAAACAAACACACAAAGAAGAGTTATTCAAAGTGCAAACACAGTGGGCACCACTTCTGTTACGTGGGCTGCGGCTGGGTGTCTGGTGGTTCATCCGTCTCCGTGGACTTTCTGTCGTCCTCTGGTTTTCTCTTCCTTAGACGAGGCGTCCTACTGAGCAGAGGAAGGGAGGACAAGGGAGACAGGCGTGAGTAAGAAGCGTCAGGCGTAGCGAGGTGCAGCTGCATCAGTCAGCCCCTCGCTCCCCAGGAGCAGCCTTCTCGGCCTGCTGTTAGAGGTAGGTGTGGAGGGCAGGGTTGCCTAGACGTGCCGATAAGCACGCTCTACCAGCTCATCCTTTGCCACACTAAGCCCAGTGGCCCCAGGAACCAGTTGGACCCCTGGAGCCCTAGGCTTTGCCCAGCAAGCACAGGGTGAGGTACACTCTGCATAAGTCTCCTTTCAGCCCGGGACAGGGAGGAAATGGCATGTTTGTTGATAGGCAGAGATGGCTCCAACTGGATGCTAACTCCATCCTTTTCCTGTGATCTTAGCAACATACATTGCAAAAGGGCACCAAAGCACCACGGACAGTGGCTTCTCCCATGATGCACTGCCACGGCTCCATGGGGGGAGGTGTCACAGGTGAAAGAGGGGCGCCCAGAACGAAGACAACTTACTGAACGGGTTTGTGCCTGCTCGTTTTCCCTGGGGGAAGCTGCCAAGGCTACCACCTGCAACAGACAGGAACACGTGACACTGAGTGGTCTTGGCTGGGGATGCAGGTAAAGCTTCTCCTACACCTTGGCCCTACCTCTGCTGGCCCCCAGAATGAACGCGGGGACTTGCGAAGGAGCAGAAGGTGGGCGTCCATGCTTCCTGCTCCATGGTGTCCGTGGCTTCCTTCCGTCTACAAGACCCCGTTACCGGCTGCCCCCTTAAGTCCCTTTCCCATGGGCGGGATGACCTCCTGCTGGGAGGCCTGCAGCAAACCCCCACAGCTGGTAGTCAAGAAGGGCTTTGGGCAGAAGGGCGAGCGCTTGCACGACTTCCTGGTCCTGCTCCTCCAAAGGCTGGAACTTCAGGGGTAGGAGGAACCCAGCCCTCATAGGATAAGCCTGGAGCGACAGGTTCAGGGTGGCGAGTGACAGACAGGAGGCTCAGGGGCTGGCACTGCTAGCACCTGGCCATGCTGGGGAGCCCTGCATGCCAGCTGGGCCAGCTCTGCGCTGTGCTGGGCATCGCCTTGTTTCCCTCTGGGTCAGTCCAAATGATGGGGATCAGGGCCACAGCCACAGGGCTTCCCTTCTGCCTCCTTACCGGAACTGAGGCTGATGATGAGGCTCGAGTGAACTCATGGGGCAGAAAGCATCCAGAGAAGCAGTGCTGTGGAATCCGAGCCCACCCGTGGGTCACGTGACCTCACAGCTCAGCAGCCCCCACAGTGCTTAGGGCCAGAGAGACAGGAGTGGGGGCGGTGGTGGACAGAGGGTAGGCGTTGGTATAGCCAACTCCGCAGATGGGGGGACACAGATGCAGAAAGACAGGGACGAGCCCAAAGCGGGCAGTCAACTGGGAAGGCGCAGAGCCACCGAGACCCGGGAGATAGCTGCACAGCCAAGGTCAGCAAAGAGGGGTCCTCTAGGTAACCTCACAGGGCTGGGATAAAGTGATCCCCACCTTGTGATGAAAAAACAGAGGCTATGAAATGCTTTGAGTGGCCTTCCGGGGACAGTACAGCTTCCTGTGTGGTGGCGCACTCAGACCTGGCTCTCTGCCGCCAGTGCCATATCTGGTACCCTCAAGAGAGGGCAAGGGAGAAAAAAGCCGAGGTAAGGGGCAGGCAGCATCTCAATTGAAAGAGAAAGCTGGCATTTCTGAAACACAGGGGCAGCAGCCGCCACCCTGCTTGCCTCACAGGATAGTGGTGATAACCCCAGGGACGTCGATTATGAATGGGAAAATTCTAGCTAAGGCAGGGGCCCCAGCTCGCGGGGTGTCTGGCTTTTCCTGCAGGGCAGAAATCCAGCTCTCTATTGAGATGACCCGCTGGGTGCTTTCACACAGAATTTCCAACTGTTGACTCATCAGGTATGTTATGTCCGCGTTTAGATGCCTTCAAATGCCTCATGCAGTCACAGGCACAGGCTTTCGAGTTTCTGACTGATTCATGGTCCAGTGCTGGGATCGTGGGTGTGACTGCTACAGCCGCCCTGGGCCAGGAGCCTGCATTCATCATAAGGCAGGGAGCAAAGCCCGCTCTCCGACACTCTTCTGTCTCTTGCTCTTGCTCCTGCCGTCTCCGCCATCATGCACGGCTGCCCTCTGCCCTGTGGCAACTCTGCTTCGACGCCAGCCGAGTATGGACTGAAACCTCCACAAACTGTGAGCTGCAAAAACCTCTCCTTCCTCAATTTCGCTGTTGGGTATTTTGTCCCGGCAATGAGCAAAGAGTAATGGAGAAAGGTGCGAAGCTATCTTCATCCACATGCTCCTCTTCTTCCAAGTCCCTGTGGCCCCCACCTAGCACGCAAGCTCCTCTAGGTCCACCAGAGGGCACCATGACACCAGCTGACCAATGCCTGGGCTCACCGGCCTGGAGTGGCTGCAAGCCAGGGACCCAAGGAGCTTTTCTGCTGTGTCTCCAAAGCACGGGGACAGGAAAAGCCTACCCTGGGCGGGGCGTTTTTCTGCTACTGGCTTCCTTCAGCCACTCACTGGCACCAGGCAGCAGGCTGCCTTCTTGCATGCGTTATCTTGTCAAAGCCTCACAGCAGATTAATGAGCCGAACACCAATATGTTGGCTTTGCGGAGGAGGAAATCAAGCTCAGGGAATTCAGAGAATTGGCCAGAGATTACCAAGCTGGTAAGTGGCAGAGCTGACGTGAGAGCCAGGTCCCTCTGTCTTCGGGGCCTGTGCTCTTACCTGGAGCTCTGCCTCTTCCCACCACGGAGCCTGTGTAGGACTCTAGGACGGCAGCCACAACTGCATCGGTCTCTTCAGCCCTGACCTCCTCCGGTCCTGCGTCCACGCAGCGGCTGGTGTGGCTGCCTTGCCCCGCCCAGGCCACGCTGTGCTCATCTTCCACTGGCCTGCGCCGGCTGCTCCTCCTCCCGCCCTCTCACTCAGTCACCAACACATCTACTTCCCATCGCCCCACTCTCCTGACTTGTCTCTCACTTCCCACCGAGACTTCTCTTGGGCGACTCTGCTTTGTGTGTCTCCAAGACGTTCGCCACACTACAGCCAGAATAGTCTTCTAAAGCAAACTGCGCCCATCATTTCTCTAAACTTCCAACCACTTCACAGCACCATTATAATGCACCCCTCTGAGCTGGAACAAAAGGTCACCAAGCTCACCCCGCCTCTTGTCACACTCCCTATAGCCAGTATGGTCTAGTGGCTGAGTTCCAGCCAGCCAATGAAAAGTGAGAAGTGACGTGTGTGTGTGTGTGTGTGTGTGTGTGTGTGTGTGTGTGCGCGTGTCACTTCCAGGAGTGTCCCAGGAAACTCCCTTCCATCTGCCACTCTGTTACCTTCACCTCACTGACTGGGGATAGAGATGACCCCAGGCGACTGCGGAGGTCACGTTCTAATGAGGCCTCTGTTCCAGATTGAAGACATCGAGCCGTATCCTGCTCCTGCGCCACAACCTCTTGCCTCCTTCCACCATACTCTGAAGCCACGCTTCATTGTACCACAAGCAGGACAAACGCTGCCACTGCTCTTCCCCAAGGATAAGCCTTCCTACATGTTTACTGCTGCGGACCCCAGCAAATACACTCTCACAGCTCTTGGTGTGACTTACGGGGATGCTTACTTAATGTCTGCCTCTGCGGTGGAAAACGGAAGGTCAGGAGCCTTCTCGGACGTTGCCGCCGCTGTAGCCAATGTTACGGTTCATATCTAGTTACTTCCAAGCCTCATGGCAGTTATGGGGTGGCTTTCAGAGTCTGTGAGTAATTCACGACCCACTGTGGGAATTACGGGAGTGAGTGCCACCCCTGCAGTACAATGTAAGGAAGGAGGAGGCTTGCCAGAAGCCACAGCTAATGCCCCTCCGTTTGCTTTTTGCTGTCACTGGCCGCCATGCACGGCTGTCCTCTGCCATGTGCCACTCTGCCTGGGAGCCAGCTGAGTATGGACTGAAACCTCCACTGGCTGTAAGCCAAACAAACCTTTCCTTCCTTCATTTTGGGTGTCTGGTAGTTTGGCCCAGCAACGAGAGAAGAGCAACTGAGACAGCAGGCGTCTGGCATAAAGCACAGCACGGCCCCAGGGGATGAGCCGCTGAGTGTCAAGTACTCCTTCCTGGGACAGCCCCTGACTGGTCGCTGTGTCTTGGTGGGAAAAGAGCACAGGGGACCACACTCACCTTCTTTGCTGACCCCCAGGCAGCCCTTCAGCTCAGGCAGGGAGATGACCTTGTCCTTGTTGAGGTCACAGTAGTCGGTGAAACGCCGGGCGCATTTCTTGGGCTTGGCTTTCTTTTTCACATAGCGCTTGAAGGGCTTCATCTCCCGCTTGTTGATATCATTGCTGCTGTTGCTGTCCAGCTGGCTGAAGTACCAGTGCACCACGCGCTCCTCCAGGGTGTGGCTGGGGTCTGGCTCTGAGAACCTGGACGGCGGCAGACACCCCCACCCCGGAGAACACCGCTCAGGATCCCATAGAAACCGGGAGCCCCACGGTGACGCGCGCCAATGGCCGATGCCCGGGCCTTTGCGGTGGTTGGAATGGGCTATGTCCCCACCAAAGCTCAGGTTGAAACTGGTTGCCAACGCAGCTGTACTGGGAGGTGGAGGAATGCAGGACCTTTAGGAGGGGTGAGCTTCTTTCACAAGAAACTCAATGGATTAGCTTCTGCGGGTGTATTCTTCGGTGCTCCCCATTCCACCCCATCCTCTCTTTGTACCTCCCTGCTTCCCTTGGGGGTTGAAGCTGAATGAGGCCTTCGCCAAAAGCCCAGAGGATAATGGCACGATGCTCTCAGACTTCCACAAACATGAGCCAGAATGAATATCTGCTCTTTGTAAATAGCCTAGTCTCAAGTATTTTGTTACAGCAACAAAAAGCATACTAAGGCAGTACTCATGCAGAGCTGCCAGCAATCAGGCAGCAGCACCTTCTCGAAACTCAGGACTCCCAGAGCTGTTCAGCCTCGAGTCTCAACACTGAACAGATTTTGCTCCCCTTAGGGGACCTGCCTCCTTTGTGGTTTTATTTTATTTTATTTTTTTTTTTTGTACAAGATGAATGCTCAACTAAAAAATAAAAATGAAATAAAGATGAATGCTCAAGACAAATTGGCTGGAACCCAAGCCCAATTAATCCACCCGAGTGAACCACAGCTAGAATCTAAATTGTGCTTCTCCTGACCTATAGCTCATTTTCAGATAAACTGGTTTTCTTGCATACATTTGTTCACAGATAGTTTCAACTATGGAAACCCCAGCTCCTCGTATCCTCCACATACCCACTGCCACACCAGGTCCCAAGAAGGCCCTCAAAGAGGAGGTGTGACCCTTATACTAAGCTGCTTGCTGTCTCGGGGAAGCAGGGTCCAAACTGGGGCCACAACCACGACATTCCAGTGGGAAGTGGGACATTGCCAGAGTCCATTCCTACTGGATCCAAAGCACAGCAAAAGTTGAGAGAAGGTGGCAGTGGGTGCAGACAGTGAGATTCTAAAGCAGGTAGAGCTAAGGCCTGCTGCAGAGAGTCGCTCCAACCTGAGACGTCAGTCAGGAGACCCAACTTGGGCCCCGGAAGCATGTTAACCAGCACTAACACTGGATTGGCCAGGAGCATACCATGGCGTCCAGGGGCCCAGTGGGGACTGCACCTAGTGCACCCACGGCTCTCTAATGTCTAGGAAGTTGCAAGAACAAGGTCTACTTGTGTAACTGCATACAATAACCTATCTGTTTGTTTGTCTGTCTGTCTGTGTACCTGTCCATCCATCCATCCATCCATCCATCCATCCATGCCTCCATTTTTTTTCTCAAAAGAAGTTCTGGGGGATAGCTATTAGTTAGAATTTTTAAGGAGATGGCTCTACTCTAGAGGCTATGGCTGGAGTCTCTGGCCAGAAGAATGGGGACACATGGGTCCCATGGCTCCTGGTCCCTGAACCTGATGTGGACTGAGTGTGGAGAAGGCCCAGTCCCAATGCCAGGAAAGGGGAAAGAGCTTGAGTCTGCAAGTCCCCGAGACCCCCATGTTCCAATGCTTAGTGCATGGGACACTGGGGTAGACGGAGTATGTGCTGGTAGGGGTGTTATATAGGGATCCTAGGCCAGGGAGCACATTTGGAAGCTACACCTGATAAGGAAAATGTCCTAGACCCTTGCTGAGGCCAACCTGCATTTTGCTGTGATTTCCAAAACAGAAGGAACCAATTCTGATCTTTCTGCTGTGAAGAAGCCAGTGAATTCCCTCCCCGCTTCACCCCTCCCAGGTGGTTTCAACACTCAAAGAAAAATGTTTCATTGAAAAAAAAAAAAAAAGCCAGCCCTGCTAGATGCTGGTTCCTAATTAAGTGTATTCCAGTCTTGGCCAGGTCGCCTGGTTGGTCAAACCTTCTGGATTGATTCCAGAAGGTACAATCAGAAGATGGTAATCAGAAAATGTTCAGTGGGGTTCCTGTGGACAGGTTTAGCCCAGGGAGCCACACAGAGCCGCCGTGGCTCCAGACTCCAGGGAAAATCTGTCAAGGACACCAGGCATGGGATGCCTCTGTGATGCATGGAAAGCTGTTCCCTGAAGAGCCCAGATTCCGTTGCTCTCAGTATTTCGGTGTTTTCACTCTCCCTCTATTTCTTCCAGCAGCAGTCTCTCCCAAGGCTTCCCCTGCAGTGTATCCCCAATAGGCAGGCAGAAAAATCTCCTGTGTCAGCTACCCCTGATGCCAGGAAGGACTCAGCCTGGCAGGAGACAGAAAGCGCCCCCTCCCCCCACCGCGGGGGCGCCAGCAGAGGCCCCTGCAGCTCCAAGCAGCAGCTAGGGACCCTCCCCCTTCTCCCCTAGGCAAAGGCAGCTCTTCCTTTAACCTTTAGGCTGGGCATAGCGTAATGTCTACCTAGAGGCTGGAATAATAAAGCCTCAGTCGCTGACATGGGAAGGGATGAGGTCATCTGACCTGGAGACCCTGCCAGGAAACCTCGCTCCCTCCGACGGGAGTGCGGGCTCTGCAGGAAGGTTCTCAGCATCTCCGCAGATATAGCCCACCTTCCTCAGGACTTTTCTGCAGCTAGAAGCAGTTCTTCCCAACTAGCAGCCCCTAGGAGCTTCCTTCCAGACCAAGCTGCGGCTGCCACCTTAAGCCAGCTCCCTCTCCCTCCCTGGAAGCCCACCTGCCCTTTCTGCCTGCCCCTGTTCTCAGAGACAGCCTTGCTCTCTTCTTGCCCTTCAGACCTCACAGTACAGCCCTGAAGTCCACTGCTGGCCTGCACATACAGCCCTGCTGGGCCACTCACCAGACAGGGCTGCCAAGTGCCAGCGCACTTCTTCGGGAGAGGAGGCTGGCCCCTCCGAGCCACGCCCACAACCTTAAGCCACGCCCGCAACCTTAAGTCACGCCCACAATCGGCTAGGGTCCCGCCCCACTTACCCTTTCTTCCCAGCTAGCATAGTCTCAGATTCTGAACTCCTTTGGCCTTAATGGAAGTCTCAGTTCGACCAGTGATTTGGGGAAGTGCCAGGGTCACACCTAAGTACCATGCCAGACCCCCAAATGCCTTTGTACAAGAACTTCTTACCTTTAGGGGTCTGGGTGCTCATGGTCCGCCTGAAAACCTAAACAACCATAGGCCCTGTCTCTAGAAAAACACCGACGCCTGTGGATTTTAGGGGATTAATGGCCTCTGTACCGCCCACCCGGTGTTCCCCATGGGCTCAGGTAAAGAACCTTCCACCAAGAGGGATATAAATAACAGCCACAGTTCCAGGATATTTAAGCATGGTGCTTCTGGAAGATGAGGGCGTAAGGCAAAAGACAGTGGCTGGAAAGGATCTGGGATAGCTTCCATGTTTTTAATAAAACAAAATTTATTTTTAAAAACCACTGAAGGCATCTGATTTAAAACCCTGCAAGTCTAGTTTCCAGCTTGGCAACAGCCTGAAGCCACAAATCAGGCTGGCAGTCTGGGTTCATACAAGCTAGGCTAAGGCAAACCAAGAGCTACCCAGGGTCTCTGATGGCCAGGCCAGGGGCGAGTGCACGTGGACACAGATAAGTCCACAAGATCTCGCGAGAGCCACAGCGGTCAGACTCCTGACAATCTGAGGAAGCCCTCTAACAGATATTCTCCTCTGCAGGAAAATGTGGAAATCTGGCCTGTTCCTTACATTTGGGCTAAGAGTAAAGTTTCTTTCTCCCATCAAACAGGCAACTCAATGGCCACTAACTCTCTTCTCATTATTATTATTATTATTATTATTATTATTATTATTATTATTATTATTTTCTGACAGATTTTTTTTCTCTCAGCCCAACTAGTGAGCCACAATGCCCCAAGATAGGTGGGGAGCACATAATTTTCAGCAGGTAGGGCCTACAGCCCCTTCCAGTTCAAGGTGCTATGGACAGAAATCTCCACTCAGCACCCCACAAAGGATGATGAGATTTTATGTCTCCGGGGAGCGGGGGAATGTCTTGGTCTTTGCTGACTCAGCAGATTCCGATATATACATATATATATATATATATATATATATATATATATATATATATATATTTTTTTTTTTTTTCTTTAGAGAGGGCTGGATATAGGAAGGGCCAGGAAGGGTGTCCACCAGATCTTGAAGGAGTTTCTTATGCCATCCCTGCTAGAGTTCTTCCCACCACAGGCTCCTGACCACTTATACCTGGACCTCAAAGCCATACTCCACCACGCCCTTTAGCTTTCGCTGCCTATTGGAGATATCCTCTTAGAACACCCACAGCCCTCCTCTGTGCTGTAGTCTGGCCTTGGCACCAGGCTCCAGATCTCTCTCTCTCACCTGTACACAAACACATACCCACCGAGGTCGGCAACAATTCATCAGGCTAGGGCTGGGACTCCAGTATCGCCCCAAATTAGAGGGTGCAACGGCACCTCAGAATCACTCCCCTGCACTCCGTGGTCTACACTATGACTCTTCCACGGGAGTTCTGCTGAAATGGCTCACTGGGGAGCTAACGTGCCCCAGCTTCCTCAGATACAGTGTAGGAGAATGTAGCCAGATGATAGCAAAGTCCAAATTCTGGAAGATGGCTGTTTGGGGCGATGCTGGAGTCTGCCCTGCTTCTGGGTTATTTTAGTGACTGTCCTCCAGGGTCGGGGAACCCACTTGGGCCGGGTCCTTCCCTGAGCAGTCTCGCGTTCTCCCAGTGGAGGGGTGGGGGAGGTGCCCTTCACCTGTGGCACTTTCAACTTTGTTTCTGCAGAGTCCCTGCCAGCTGGAAAGCCAGGGCTGTTTACGACTTGCTTTGGCCAAGATCTTGGGGCAGTTCCGCCATCATCAGCAGTTTTAGAGAAGGTGAGTCCCCCGACGGCCCGGAGGCGCGCGCCAAGCCAAGCAGACCAACTGAGCCCCATCTGGAGCTGGGTCCAGGCCCGGCCAGCTGTGCGGGTGGAGCCGCGAAATGCCAAGTCAGCCACATTCCGGTCCCTTCCTTGCTGCCGTGCAGGAAGGCGGAGCCACGGCACACACAGGCCGCCTCGCAGCTAGGGGCATGTGACAGCCCCTCCCACTGTCCTCAGAGTTAAATTTGCCGGGTGCTTGGGAGCACGAGAAGAGGGTCACACACACACACGCACGCACGCACGCACGCACGCACGCACGCACGCACGCACGCGCACCCCAGGAACTCCAGAAATCCCCATGGACTGAGTCAGCCTCACGGGTTGC
Source organism: Myocastor coypus (assembly GCA_004027025.1). NCBI lineage: Eukaryota > Metazoa > Chordata > Mammalia > Rodentia > Myocastoridae > Myocastor > Myocastor coypus. Next base: position 50,667 of record PVJA010010926.1, read on the forward strand.
CGGGATGAGACCCGGATGAGGGGACGGGTGCCTTCCGGAGCTCTGGTAGGGAGAGCCAGGGGATAACTGAAGCCTCGAGGAGGATGGCTGTCACCCAGTGATGTCCGCAGGTCTCACTCCCACCCACCAGTTGCAGGCATTTCTGTAGACACGCCATTCTACTTGGTCTGTTTTTAGATTTGGGGCGGCCTTACTGTTCACCTGGCCAGGTGGCCAGCAGAGAGCCTACACCTCGCTTCTCCCCTCATACCCCACCCGCGGAGTCTTGCCACGCCGTGGATGCCACCACTATCAGTGCCTCGGCGGGTTGCCCCCCCCCCCCCCCCCCCCCCCCCCCCCCCCCCCCCCCCCCCCCCCGGCACCTCATCACCTTCAAATGGACAAGGGCTGCCACCTCCTGCCTCTCACTCGCCTCGCACTATCAGGGCTGTTCAGAGTGCCCACCCACTCCTGTGGTCCTCACCGCCCCGTGGCATGACCCACCAGACCTGGAGCCAGCTGGGCTCTGCCCATCTCTGCCCTGCCCTGCAGCCCCCTCCCCTGGCCGTGCACAGCCTGCGTACCCGTGTAGCCTTGCCCTCCTGTGATTCTCTCCACAGGCCCCCGTCCACGTAACCTTGCCCTCCGCTGGGATCTCCTTACTCCCAGCCGGTGCACAGGGTCCCTTTTCCGTGTGTAAGCAAAGATGTGGTTCCAACGTCACCCTCTATGTCAAGATGGCCCTCACAAACTGTTCTCCCCCACATCCTGGCATCTCTGTCCTTCTATGGTCACTTCGGTTGGCCCTCGGCATATGTATGTCTACTCCACAGCCTGGGGTCTGTGGTACCCTTCCTCAGGCGTGCCTGGAATTCAGCGCACAGCTTATGCCAGGAACAGGCTGAAACGTGACAGTGGTGCCAGCCATCCCAGGAACAGCAGGTCCGGACCTGCTCCCCTGTCCCCCCCCTCCCACCCTGTCCCTTCCTCCCACTGTCTCCATGTGCCACTCCTTCCCTCTGGCCTCAGCTGATTTCCAGCTGCCACTGCCAGGCCCCCCGCAGAAGGGACTGGGTGTGGCTTCCCTGGCCTCAGGCCTGCAGCCCAGCTCTGACTAAGTTCTAGGGCTGAGCCACCCCCCCACAGAAAGCCTAAGTTCCCTCCTGCTCCTCATCGTCCTGTTCCAGACGCCCGACGTGATCTCAAGCATCCTATGCTTCTGCTCCCCTGTCCTGGAAGAGTGGTCTTTCTACACAGCACCCCGGATCCCTTGGGTCCCGGCAGGGTGCTGGTGAGCGCAGCTCAAAATAGGTGCCAGAGCGAAGCCGGCTGCCTCCACCCTCACACAGAGCCTTCACCCGCGAGTGGCCCCCAGAGAGCTATCCCTGTGCTGTCCACCTTTCTAGCTGTCCGTTTCCCGACACGGCACACGGAACACCTCCTATGTGCCGGGCATCAGGGAAAAGCATGGGAAACGCTGCTTCACAGCTAAACCTCAGGTTCTCACTGGGTGAGGTGAGGCAGGCCCAGCTTGGAAGAGCCAGCAAAGCGGCAAGCGGGAGATGAGCCGGCTGGGAGCTCCAACAAGGCCCTGTGGCAGCAGTGCTGGGCAGCCCCACTAGGCTGGGCTCTGTCTGAGAAGCTCATGTTTAAGTGGATAAGCAAGGGCCAGGTCTAGGCTGAAGGTGTGACTGGCGTGGAGGTCCCAGGGCCTGCCAAAGGAAGCACAAAGGGTGAGGTCTGCGGCACAACGGGGTGGAGAAGAAGAATGCCAGGAAGGCCCTCGAGACTGTCCGAGTGGCCTCTTCAGGTGAGAGTCGGGGCTTGTGCTAAGTAGAACGGAAGGCCCCAGAGGAAAGGAACCGTGGCCAGCAACCTTGCGGTATGACTGCCTTTCTCTTCCCTTCCTGCTCTCCTCACCACCTTCCTTGGTTTTTTGACTATTTCTTGGCCCACCTTGTGTGTCCGCAGATGAAAAGTGAAGCTCTAAGTGATCTGACTGCTGGAAGCAGCTCAGACTTTCATTCCTATCGAAACCTAAAGCTAATGTGAATTTTAAATGAAAAATGCATTTTGGAACCATTTTTTTGTACTGGTACAGGGTCTCACTAGGCCACTCAGACTCCTAGTGATCCTCCTGTTTTAGCCTTCCCAGCCCTGAGATTACTGGCGTGCACCACCACACCCGGTCTCAGTGGCCAGCTCAGCGCACCACAGGGTGGGGCCGGCCTGGCATGCGGTGCTGGGAATTGAACCCCGCTCCCTGCTCTTGCCTGAGCAGGAGCTTTAGTTCACTGAGCCATCTCACTGGCCCAGGGTTTTTTGTTTTGTTTTGTTTTGTTTGTTTTAAACTCCTCACCAATACAAATTACATTCCAAAGTAGTAGTCAAAATAAAATGTAAAAGAACAAAGAAACTCTTCCCTGAGGACAGACTGGTATTAAAAAAAACATTATAAATCTCCTCAATCTCATTGTCTAATAACCATCCCCTAGGCCATGACAGGAGGGTGAGTCACCAGTCTGTGTCCACTCCCTGTGCCCCAGGACCACGTGGGGACCCAGGGCTGTAGCTCCAGTGGGCTTTAGCAGGGTGGAGCTGGATGTGTCCTTTCTCCAGGTCACAGCACAGCTGCCACCAGATCCCTGAGCCGGTACTCCAGCGCCTTCTGGAGTACGGACTGGGACTCCGGACCTAGGGTTTGTTTGTTTGGTTGGTTGGTTTTTTGTTTGTATTTTTTAGGGAAGGGTCCACATGGTGTTCAGAGTCACATTAAAAGATGGGACTCGTAGTGGTCCACTGTTTCCAGCCTCCTAAGAGCTGGCATTATAGGCACGCACCACCATGCCCAGCCTCAGCTGTAGTCTCAGCGTGCCCCAAGGCTGAGGCCAGCATGGCAGGCCTAGGGATTGAACCCCCAGCCCCCGTGCCTGCTTGCAAGTGCCTTAGTCTACTGAGCTGTTTGGCCAGCCCTCAGACCTAAGGTTCTTAAGTGCAGCACCCCTTCCCTCTCTGAATCAGGAAGTACACCACCACCCCTTAGCCAGGCAGGGCGGATGCTAAGCCCCCTACAGGTGGCTGTCAGCCCAGGCGGCACGAAACCCTATGGACGCTGTGTTTTCCTAACATACCCAGGGTGAGGTTTAATTTACAAATTGGGCACAGTAAGACATTAACATTGACCCATAATAAAGAGGAAAATTACAACAATACACTGTACTAAAAGGTATTTACATGTTCAAGTTGTTTATCCTTGAGACTTTTCATTTAATACTTTCAGATTTAATATTTTCCTGGCTGAACAGGAGAATGAAAGCTCAGAAAGAATTAAAAAACACAGATAAGGGGGCACTACTGTGCCCTACCTGGCTGGGTGACACCCATCTGGAGTAGGATGGAGTCTCAGTGTTGGCCTAATGGCATTTCTCTAACGGCCGGCAAGGATGAGCAAGCTTTCTTTCATCTCTTCATGGGCCTTGCCCCTCCCCCGGGCCTGAGGCCTGGGTCCGTCCCTGACCACGTTGCTCACTGCCCTCAGGACGGCAGCCTTGCTCCTGGAAGATACTGCCTGCCAAGCCACTCTGTCGTGGGCCCAGAGGCAGGCTGCCTGCTCTTGCTCTTGCCGTGCCTGCGGGGCCTCCACTGCTGGCCCCCCCCGGGGGGGGGCAAAGACCCCCTCCTTCCATTGCTTTCCCCTCCTCCACCCCTACCCCCTTCCACTCTGGCTATAGAGCTACCCTCAGAGTTTCTCACAAGCTCTTGGGGCTCTGGCTCCTGCCTGCCTCGTCACCACTGTTTTCTTCTTCTTGCTGTTCTTGCTCCTCCTCGTCTTCCTCCTCCTCCTGCCCTCGGCCTGGCAATACTGAGCTACCCACGAGGACTTTCTCCAAGTCGCAACATTCCTGCCCCTTTCCTGGAGGGCTGGTCTCCCTGCTCTGACTGCTCGCGAGGTGCCTACCCTTCAGAGCCCAGCCCGGCCATCACTCCCTCACAGACGCTTTCTCCGACGCCTCTGCTTCGCGTTAGACTACCTTTCTCTTCTTCCGCTTCTGCCCTAGGCCTCACCCCAGAGTCTGTAAGCATCTGTCCGTGGCCTGGAAGCCCTGCTAGGTCGCTCTGTATGAAGGCAAGGACACCATAGGCCTGGACGCCTCGTCCAGCAGAGGCACAGAGATGTGCTCCAAGCAACTGACTCAACGGGCTCGGACTCGCGGGCTCCAGGGATAGGGGTCACCCGCGAACCCGTGCATTTCAACTCCTGATCAAGCTGGACTTGGCTCGCAGAGTCCCAGTTCCAGGACCCATGGCTCCCAAAGGCCTAGGTCTCCCTCCGCCTTCTCCGACAAGAAGCAAAGCACCGAGCGCTCTGCGCTCTGCCCTGTCCTCATCAGTGGCTCATCCTCATTCTGCCTCCTCTGCTTCTGAGCGTAAACAGCTTCCAGACAGCCCTGAAAACCAGGGACTGGGACTAAAAGCTAGAGATCAGCAGCTCGGAAACCAGGCAGCAGGTGGGGCAAAGCCGTGGAGCCCCGCCCTTGTCCTGCCAAGCCCTCCCGCCCCCTCCAACCACCCACAGCACTGGAGGAGCCCAGGGCCCTGGCGCGCCCCAGGCTTGGTCCTGCTCACATTCTCACCTCCCACCTCCAGTGGGCGCTGCTGAGTTAATGGCCTGAACCATGTCCGTGGTGAGCGCATCCAGTAGGCTGGTGATAAATTCCAACTTCTTACCCTCCGGACAGCCTAAAAAATGAAACGAGATTGGAAGGCAGAGGCCAAGTCAATGATCAAGTGAGTGAGTCAGTGGCTTCGTCAGTGGCCATCTCGCCCCAGGTTTAGTGGAAACTTCGCGTCCAGGCGGAGGCAGAGGCGCGCATGTGCGGGTGATTCCGAGCGCCTCCCCATCCCTCTCCCGGAGTAGCGCACAGCGGTTCACTGGGACAAAGGATAACTATGCTTTCAGTTTTCTTCCATGGCGCCGATTTCTGTGGGCACCAACTCATGCGTTTTGTGAAATGCAAGGGAGAGAATAAGGCCCTTATCCTTGCGAAGTTGGCCATACCCGGGGCTCACCGTTCAAGATAGTGACCAGGCAGCCATCCTAGAGGGAGGGACATGCCGCTCGGGACGAGAAGCAGATGTTGCGGGAGCTGATGGTCGGGCGGTAGGGACGGGGTGGGGTACAGGGACCGTCACTGGACTTAGCGCACCCATTGAGCGACCCTAGAACCGCCTCCTTTTCGCACTCCTCGCTCATGCAGATGAGATGTAGCTCGAGCTGCCCTTGTCAGCGCTCCCGCATGCGTTGTTTCTCTCCAAGTGCAGCGTTCCAGCAAACCCGTGGCCGAGCAAGCCTCCACCACGCCTCCTCCCTCCCCTCCACCACGCCTCCTCCCTCCTCCCTCCGCCACACCTCCTCCCTCCC
>PVJA010010927.1:0-56081 GCA_004027025.1 Myocastor coypus
CTTCTTCTTCTTCTTCTTCTTCTTCTTCTTCTTCTTCTTCTTCTTCTTCTTCTTCTTCTTCTTCTTCTTCTTCTTCCTCCTGTCTTTGGTACAGCACCTCACTATGCAGCTTGGACTCATAGTGCTGCTCCTGTTTCAGCCTCCCCAGCACTGGGATAACAGGTGTGCACCACCACGCCTGATGTGTCAGTGTCCAGCTCAGTGCACCACAGAGCGGGGCCAGCACAGCATTCAGTGCCAGGGATCAAACTCTGTTCCCTGCACTTGCCTAAGCAGGTGCTTAGTCTGCTGAGCTATCATTGGCCCTAGAAGCTTATATGTTTGGAGTATTGCCACAAACAGGCCAACTCTTTGTGACCTTCTTTACGAGCTCCTAGTCCACGAACTCTCAGTCCCAGAGTTTCTGTGGCATTTTGAAACAAATGAATTCAATGCTTCATGGAATTTGGGATACAATTGAGGTATCTAGAGCTTATACATGGAGACAAAATAAATGAGCTAACTTGTCATTTTAACTCTTCCCTATGGTGTGATGGCTTAATGATTGCCTTAAGATTGACAACCAAGGTACCACTAAAAGGGATTCCTGATATTTCCCTGCTGATGAGTTACTTTGCAGCATGAGTAAGCAATCATATAGCTTTTAACTCAATTTCATGTGGGAGCATCTGAATAGTGCTGTTTTATAGGCAAAGAAACCTTACACAGACTGCGAGTGATTTGGCCACTCCTAGGTAAAAATGTACAGCCAGGCCTGTGCTTGTGACCTTGTTAAAAACCTTGAGTCCCAGCTCCAGGAACCCCCTTTGAATTAAAATTGTACATTTCTATAGTACTATGGAGCTTTCAAGTTCCTTGGCATTTACATGTGTTTCTTTTACACAAACAGGTACACACAGTAACAGATGTGCATGTTCACAACAGCAGTATCTGCAGCCATGATGCTGGTTTTAGGCAAAATCACCTTGGCAAAAGGACACAGGCACTAATCCTGGACAAGGTCAGACATGCAGAGGCCTGGCTTTCGTTTGAGCCTCACGGCCCCATCCCCCATCCTCTGCTCATTGGTGTCAAGAATCCTCACAGGAAGACACAGAGGGTGAGCAACAAGCCAGAGTGGGTTCGCTTGAACCTAACTGGGACCAGAGGCATGACGCATCGTGTGCCTGGGGTCTGAGGCATTTGCTGTGTCCTCTCCCTGTGTGAAGTGCGTACATGCACTCCTGTGCTTGCTATGGAGCAGGGGCGTAGCTTTCCTTGTCACTCACACTATAGGACACTGGAGGTGTGCTCCTGCTGAGGTGTCTCGAGAACTACACAACTCATACATCCCCAGGCTTCAAAGTCACACTGCAAAGCTGTCACCTCCATGTGCACCTGGAGAGGCAGTGATCATGGTGTCCTTCCCCCTGTCTGAAGTCCCCCAGGCCCTAGGCTCCATGGCTTAGAGAGATGCCCAGAACTAAGAAAGCTGCTGTGCTCAGGGTTGCTATTCACCACCTCAAAGGAACACAGGTGGAAACCAGCAGAGGTGAGACCCAGGGTGCAGAGGTCCCAGAGAGGTCACTAGGAGCTGCTTGGTTCTTCCTCCAGCAGAGGCAGGGCAAGCATCAAATGTTAAGGGTGATGATGTTGGCAGTGTGTGGGGGGGGCAGCACCACCAGCCATCTAGGTTTTTTTAGAGGGTCTGACAAATAGGTATGTAATGTTAGCTTGGCTCAGTCAGCCCAGAGGCCAGATGACAGAGCATAGCCACTGTTAGGTTTGAAGATGCTCTCACCATGGATTCCAGGTCTCCCCCCAGGCATGGGGTCCAGGCTTCTGTTGGGGAGCCATAGGCTTTATCTCACCTCACCATCCTTAGGATAGTGTTGCATCTGAGAGCTGTGGCCTTCAGATCTACTCAGATGGTGCCTCCCAGTGGGTGTTTTGTTCTCTTGTGCTGGGCCTTGATGCCCAGACCCTGCCCAGGCCTCTCTCCAGGCAGAACCAACCCACTGAGTAGGTGAGCACAGGTCTGACAGAGACAGATGCAGAGTTAGGGACTTACGGGCAGTACTGACGCAGTAGCCTTTAGATGTCATTCAGGGGCCAGGGACTGAGGACTCAGAGAAGCAAGATCCACATGGTTGGCCTGCAGGAATGTGGCTCTTGGAGGAAAGAGACAGTCAGGTGTGGCAGTGCACATCTGTAATCCCGCATCTGGGAGGCTGAGGCAGGAGTGCCATGAGTTCAAGGTCACCTTAAGCTATTCCTCAAAGAAGGAAAGAAGAAAGAAAGAAAGAAAGAAAGAAAGAGAGAGAGAGAGAGATGTACTGCTTTGTGATTATCAACCATCTGATTCAGTCTGCAAGCCTCCCAGGGGAGTGGCCATTGCACATACACTGCATGAGGCAGATGAGTTCTACAGATCCGAGAGAAGAGTGGACAGGCTCTGCAGGAACGGCAGGAAGAGGGAACACCGGGACTGTGCCTCTGGGCAGGATGTGGGAATTAGGCAGGACCCTGGGACCTAAGCCATCCTGGAACGTACGGAGCCCTGACCATCAGCAGCAGAAGCGCACTGACTGAGGTGGTCCTAGCAGCTTACGCACATCACCCATGTGGGGGTGAGGCTGTGAGGACACTGCCAGCTATCCCACTGGAAAGGCAGGTCTGGACCAGCATCCCAGAAGCCCTGGCAGGAGCAGGGACCCAGGCTGGAGTCACGCTACTCGGCCTGCTGCTGGCGTGACAGCTGAACTCATACCCAGAACAGAATTGAAAGAGCTCACTGCGCACACACATAATTGTGGGCCGAGGAAGGCTCACAGAGCGGGGGTCTGAAGGAGGGTGCAAGAGAGACAGATGAGGGTGTGGTGGGTTTGAACTAAGTAAGAGGCTAAGAGCAGAACAGATCAAAATTTAGAGAGCGGGGCTGGGGAGATAGCTCAGTAAAATAAGTGCTTACCTGGCAAGTGCAAGGTCCTGACTTCAATTCCCAGTCCAGCAAGAAAAAAAACAAAAATTAGAGAGCTGTTTTATTAGCCAGGCCAGCTACTGACTAGCGAATTCCATGCAGGGGAACACTAATCAGCAGTGAAGCAAGGTTGGGCTGGTCTTTTTTTTTTCCATCTTTTTGAGACAGTGTTTTGCTATACAGTTCAGGCTGGCCTTGAACTCACGTTTGTAGCCCAGGCTGGTCTCAAACTCACACCAATCGTCCTGCCTCAGCCTCATGAGTGCTGGGATTACAGGTATATGCCACCGTGCCCAGCTTCACATTGAAGGTTTCTACAAAAGAGTATCAATCTTATGTCTGGTTATATGCATATTTTTTCATATGTATGTGTGTAAAAGACAAGAAGAAGTAATATATTGTCAATGGAAAATAGAAATATACTTCTTAAAGTTTCTAATATTAGGAGAAAATATAGTACCATGACCTCTTTTTTTTTTTTTTTTTTTTTTTTGTCTTTTTGAGACAGGGTCTCACTATGCAGTTCAGGCTGGCCTTGAACTCATTTTTGTAGCCCCAGCTGGTCTCAAACTCACACTGATCCTCCTGCCTCAGCTTCCCAAGTGCTGGGATTATAGGCATGCGCCACCACGCCTCGCCTGGGCTGGTCTTTAAAGTGAAAAACCACATTCTGGTCTGCAGATAAGATTAGGCAGGGGTCTGCAAAGTTATGAGAGAGGGAGAACTTAATCTTACGGGACTGGACAGAACAGTCTTGGCTACAGACTTGGATGTTGGTATGCCACTTACAGAAAGCAATCAAGGTCAGGGTAATCTTACGACTTTAGTAATTTCCCAAAGTCCTAGAACATTCTTGATTGCTGACACAGTATCAGCGTTTAAGATCCAACAGGTCTGCTTTTACACATCAGCCATCACAATTAGTGCCTGTCCAACAAGCTCATCAAGCTGAAAATTCTAATCCAGTTTCTCTACAGCCATTTTTTTTTTTTTTTACAACTTCCTCTGACTCCATTCTGAATCGTTTCTGCTCCTGTCTCTACTCCCATTGTGTAATTCCTTCTCCTATGAAGCAGTAAATCATTTTTGCAAACTCAACCCATTACAAGGGGGCAGCAGGGCAAGGCGAGCACTGAGTGGAGTGCCAGAGGGCATGGGAAAGCGAGACAACCAGCAGCACAGTCCAGAAGCTGCGCCGACTTCTCTCCCTTCATCTCCCCAACAACTCTACGAGTCAATCCTACATTCGTACCAGCTCACAGAAAAGGCACCGAGGCACTGGTCGGCAGGCGCACAGCAGAGGCCCTGGAGCTGGGTGTGCTGCTCGGCGCTCTGGCTCTCCCTGCCCTGGCCCCTGGCTGCAGCTTCAGGGAAGCTCTCCTGAGCTCAGGAGTGGTCTTTAGGATCCGGAGAGCAGAGAGCAGGAAAGGTGATGCGCTGGAGAAAATGCTGATGTAGGAGGGCTATGCGAGGACAGTAAGGCAGGTTGGTCCAGTCCTCTCCCCAGCCACTCACCAGATTCGCTGCAGACTAGGTTGGGGCGGAGCCCTGTGTAGGGCCACGTGCCTGCACCCTAATGCACCCCAGGCCACCCCACCCACAGCTGTGATCTCTGACGTCTATGTAAAGCAGAGAGATGACTTGCTCTTGCTTAGCACAGACATGGAAATCAGTTTGCTCCCACACAAGCAGCCAATAATGGGGACCAGCTGGAAAATAATGAGCCTGACATTTCAAAGAACATCAAGGTGAAGTGGTTGCAGGTGTCTTGGCAGCACGCCTGCTGGGGTGGGGCTGGACTCACCTTGCACCTCTTGCTAAAGCCCATGGTAGTTCATCACCACTGTAGACCCTGCTCTCTGCTTCCTGCTGAGTGGTTCTCAGCCCCTCAGTAGCTACCCTTCCTGATCTTGGCAGCAAAGGCCAAGATCAGGGGTTGAACACAAGGGCTTGTGTGTGACTGTCATCAGCTGCACACCCAAGCCCCCAGCCTTCAGGAACGATCCTCCTGCAGCTTCTCCCATGAAGCCAGCAGCCTTCCCCTGTGCTTTGGCCTACACCCTAGCAGCAATAAGTGAGTGCCACAGTATGAGGATGTGGTGACCACATGGCACTGCTCACAGAGCAGGGTGGCTGATGGTGTCAGGGACAATTGCTGGAAACAACATCTGGAAAGTAACACTAGGATGGGGCAACATTCAGGGTTGTGTCCTGCAACAGAGCCTCTAGGGGTGGCAGCCGCCTTGGCTTCATCCTATGATAAATGCAATTCCTATGATGGCACGACCAGGAAAAATCAGCTTGGCGGAACTCTGACCTATTTTCTGAAAGAAAATTCTTTCTCATTTTCTGCACCTGCCGAGATCCTTTATCCAAACTTCTGTTCATTGATAGCCATTGGGAAATGGACAGGGCCACAGCTGTGGAGGGCTCTGTGGCCCAGCTCAGATCACTACTGATGTGCTGAGTGCTTCCATGGTTCCCTGACCTTTCCAGCCACCAGCTTCCCTGTGCTGCCTCTGGGATTGCTTAAAGATCTTTGGAGTAAGGCTCCTGGACAGTACCTGTCTCTACCAACGCCTCCTTTGAATTTAGAAAGGAAAGAGCAGACCCAGTCTGGTTTCAGTTGCCACTCACCATGACTTATCTTGAGAAGCCAGAGGACAGCATTCAGGTGTGTGGCTCAGTGGCACATGGTGGTCACAGTGAGGACGGCTCAAGCTGTGAGAGCACTCTTTCCCAGTCTATGTCACTCTTTTGAACCAAGTTCGGTCTCCTGCTGAGCTACTGGCTGTGGCTTCAGGGGCCCCAAGAACCTTGTGAGACAAAAGTGGGGATGGTCTGAGACTCTACACTAGAAATGTAAGTAAAGTTTGTACAGTAGGAGACCTGACCTGCACGGGCACCGCACGGTTGGTTTCCAAGGGTGCCTGAGAATGGATAGAAGGCCCTGGGCCATGCAGAGCCATGAGGGGGCTGGGCCACGAGCATCCTTCCCGCTAGCATGAGTGTTGTTCAATTAGCTGCATTTGGCTCATGGGAACAGTCACTGGAGTCAGCAGGGCCATCCCAACGGCTGCATGTGGCCTGAGAAGTCTTGGGGTTCAGAGGAACTTCAACCATTGCTTGACTGCAGGGGTTCAGTGAGATTCTAGAAGGAAAATTAGAAACCTCCCAGAGGACTGGAGGCTCCGCAGCTCTGCTTGGCTAGCCAGCTCTGCACCCAAGCAGTGCGTGCACTGCACTGAGAACCCCCCTTCTCCACAAGGCCGGCTGGAGCTGAGATGCACTGTGGGAATGTGCCCAGCCTGCTTCCATGGCAGCAGCCTCTGCATAGCAGCTGGGTGCCCGCAGATTGTATGATTTCTTCGAGCCTCAACACAAGCTTCGCTTACGCATGTGCACAGACAGCCCTGTGCCTGCCATATCAACTATTTGAAATAATTAGCATATTTCTGTGTTTTTAAATTCGGAGACCAAAATGACTTGACTATTTGAATTTTGTCTCAGTTGGCTTTCAGCTTAACCATCAGCTGTGGCTGTGCCCCGCTGGCAACTAAGGAAGCTAGATTCCATTTTCTTGCTGACCTGGGTGGCAGCACATACCCTCAGCTGTGTTGTTTTTGGAGGACATGTAATTGTCCCCATGAACAGGACTGTGGTCCAGTTGAGTTTAAAATTAGGAATTGTTGCCAGACTTCGTGCATACCTGCATACCTATAATGTTCCCACTCTGGGAGCCTGAGGCAGGAGAAGTGCAAAATTTGAACCAGCCTTCTGAGCCCAGCCTGGGCAACATAGAGGGATAAAAATTTAAATTTAAAAAGACCTGTGGGTATAGCTTGATGTGAAGGCCCTGGTCCAACCCTCAGAATTAAAAACTATAAACTTCAAGCTTGTGAAGCTAACCTGTCTTTCCAGGATTTGTCTGCTGGTAGTAACATTGCCACCCAGCTTTAGAATTAAGACAGTTTCAGTGGAACCAAGCTGCCAACATTTTGCTGGCCTGTGGGCTGGGCCAATACCTGGCTGAATGGAGGTATGCATATTTCTGCCCCTCCTATGAGTTGAAGCATGTGCGGGTCTTAGGATCAGGATAATGTCCACACCTATTTGGTCAAATTGTGAATAGATTCATTTTTCCGCTTTATGGGCTTTTCTTATAGTCTAGATGGTGGACAGGTGAATGAGTCCAGATAACGAGGATACAGGTTGAGGCCTCTGACCAGGCCTTTGGTAACACCAGTGCTCACTACAATTTGTTGGTCATGAGAACAGTTTAGGGTTCTGAGCTGGAAATTAGCCAGTGGTGTCATTACCTGGGCCCATTTCCTAGAGAAAGCTGCAGTGTATGAATGTGGACCATGTAGGTTTTCATTCTGATGCAGTTATAACAGAAATATAAACATTTAGAAAATGAAATAGTTTCCATTTCAGTGTAACCAACTGAATCTTTCCTTAAGAATTAAAAATGCTACAGAACAGAAATATCCAAAATTCATCACTAAGAACCAGGGACATTCATTTATTGAACACAACATAACGTTTCAAAGGGGAAGATTTGGTTTTGCAGTCTAAATTAAAACATTCAGTCAGAGGGGCTGGGGAGATAGCTCCGAGGCACAAGTGCCTGCTGGGCAAGTACAAGGTCGTGAGTTCGAACCCTGATCCCACAAAAAAAAAAAAAAAAAAGTCAGAATTAAAAAAAAAAGCAATGGCACTCTTTGGGGGTTGAGGAAATAGCTCCATGGCACAAGTGCCTGCCTGGCAAGTGCGAGGTCATGAGTTTGAACCCCAGTCCTGTCAAAAAACAAACAAACAAAAAAAAAAAACATTCAGTCAGATTCTAATTGCTAAGCACCTAACTTGCCTTATCAATAAAATGGGGAGAAATCAAATGCGTAAATGTATGTACTACCTACTGTGGGTTCTATTTCTCCTGAGGGAAGCAGTGATGCTGAGAATGAACCAAGCCAGAGGTCTTGTAGAAGAGGAGCCCTCAAAGCACACCTGCGGATTCTGGGAAACTCCTGGCTACGAGGTTGTGCTGCATGGCCTGTGAACCAGTGAAACAGCACGGTTACAGCACGTCACCAGCACGCCTTGTCACAAAGGCATTTTCACTTTCCTTTCCTGTTTTCACTCAGAGCCTACACTGTTCCAAGTCAGCCCCATGTCACAAAGATACTCAAGCAGCTCCATGGGGGCCTTTGGTGTACGTGCGGGGCACAGGAGCGCCCTCCAACACCTGGTGAGGTGAGCATAAGGCGTCCTGCCAGCAGTGTGCATGTGGACTATCTTGGAGGCAGGCCCTCAGCCCCTGAGGAGCTTCCAAAAAGTGCTAATCAGCGGTGCTGGGCTGAAGCCTTAGCAGGATCCTAAGCCAGAACCCCAAGCTGCTGCCAAGCCACCTAACCCAGAGATGCTGACATAGTAGGTGTTTATTGCTTGAAGCTGTGAAGTTCGGGGTAACTTGTTCTGCAACAATAGATAACTACTACGGAACAGAAAAAAACAAAAACAAACAAAAAAAACTATTCTTGGTTCTTGGTCCCATTGGTCCCATAATCCCTGGTCTATAGAAAAGAATGGAGAGCCCATAGAGCAAGGTATGTGTTAAACTAATCAAAATCAACATGTGTGTGTGTGTGTGTGTGTGTGTGTGTGTGTGTGTGTGTGTGTGTGTGTTATTGTGGATTAAATCCAGAGCCTTTAAATCCAGGGCCTTCATATTGAGCTACACCCATAATTCCTTTCATATTTTACATTTTGAAATAAGTTCTCACTAAATCACTAAATTTCCCAAGCGGGGCTCAAACTAGCAGTCCTTTTGTCTCAGCCTCCCCGAGTGCTGGGATTATGGGCCTGTGTCACCATGTCTAGCTAGGGCCAGGCTTTTGATCTACTAGATGTTGAAAATGTTTTCCAAAGAGACTTCTTCCCTGCATATGCTGATATTCCTTGTACTTCCACAAACCTTGAATTTTTATTATTTTGTAAACTACAGAATTTGAAAAAGAGAAGCAAAACTAGAACATATGTGAGTTGGCACAAGGCAAGTGGGAATTCAGAGCTCCTTCAACATCCCTTGCTTCTGTCTACCTGAGAGGGTCACAGACCAGCATAGAAATGAAGGGTAAATAAACTCCTTGGCCCTTAACCTGTTGCTCACTACAGTTTCAATTTGTGTTTTCTACTGAGGCTATCGGGATCTTAGAAGGTGTGACTTTACCTGGGCCTTGAGGTGCTACGAGAGGGACTAAAAGCAGAGCAAAACCTGACCCTCACTTTACATCTGCCTCCTTCATTAATTTAAAATTCAAGGTCAGATCTCTGCTCATTCTTGCATATATGGATGTCAATCATTTAGGAAGCATCATCTGAAAGTGGGTAAGATGAGGTCAGTTAGCTCTGAGTTCACATAACCTATCCCATCACCCTTCATAGCTGAGGAGCTTTCAACTACATATCTCTAGTCATTGCTTAAATCTGTGGTCACTTTGGAATCCAGTAGAGATTTGTAAACCTTAGCCTGCTTTAGATTGCTTAGAAACTGGATAAAGACTTTTGGAGCCATCTTGCAAAACCAGAACTGGGATAATAGACACCCACTCCCTAGCCCACCCCAACTCCTTAAAAGTTAGTCCCTTCCCATTTTTCAGGGGCCAGTCTAACCCTCTTCATCAGAGCTGTGTCTCCTTAAGATCCCCATCCTAAAATTCCCTTTCTGTTTTCTCTTGCACTGAAACTCTGGCTCATAAATCAGCCTCTGCCTCTCATGGGATGTCCTGCAGTGCTTTTGTGTGCTAAGAATCTCCTGAGAATGAATCATAGTCCCTATCTCTCCTTTGGGGGACCTCCTCAGACCTCTCTAGTGGCATTCCCATTGTATGTATGTACCATGAACCTGTCCTGAAGTTTCAAGGGAGGACCCTTTAAGTGAAGGTAATGATATCTATCTGATTCTGAAATTTACCATGAAAATTCCTTTCCTTAGTATTTCTCAAGGCATAACTTACTTACTTTATTTTCATTTTTATTTTTACTTTTTGTCTTTTTGAGACAGGGTCTCACTCTGCAGTTCAGGCTGGCTTTGAGCTCACTTTTGTAGCCCAGGCTGGTCTCGAACTTGCACTGGCCCTCCTGCCTCAGACTCCCAAGTGTTGGGTTTACAGGTGTGTATCACCAAACCCGGCTCTTATTTTTATTTTTTGATACAGGGTCTCACCATAGCTAGGACTTACAGTGATCCTTCTGTCTTAGCCTCCCCAGTGCTGGGATTATAGGCATGCACCACCACATCCAGTTTTAGTCACTGGCCTGGTGCACCCAGGGTTCTGGGACTGGCATGGCATGCTGTACTGGAGATGGAACCTGGGTCCTTAGGCTTGCCATGCAAGCACTTAGACTGCCAAGCTATCTCTCCAGCACTGGTGTAATGTACTTTAATAAGTTATCCCAAAAGGACACAATTATTGGTCTCTAGCACGCTGGGCTAGCAGAAGTACTGCAGATGTAATCTTACCTGTTCTCTGTGGCGGACCACCTGAGCAGCTCTCTTTGAAAGAAGGGCAACTGTCTCCATTTGGACTGAGCCTGACCCTATTTCTTTGTATTGGAATGTACAGAACTGAGTAGGACTTCTCATTATTCTTTCAGTTGCCCTAAGCAGTGTGTATTGGTCTAGTCAAGGAGCTGGTAGTAATTTTTGAAGATGGCACACATGTTTCCGTGATAACCCACACCTGCTACTCTCCAATAAGAGCCAGGTTGAGACAGAACAGAGAGCCTGTGCTCCACACTGCCAGCTGGGATTGAGCCTTGAGATAGAGGCTATGACTTCCTGGGGCTTGAAAGATTACATATCAGAGCTGAAGCACCAGACCCCAAAATATCAGATACTATCTCCCTAGCATAGTACAAATTACTTTCTCTGCATATTCACTGTGAATATAGTGGAGTAAATGCAGGCCACCTACCTCGCCCAGCTCACAGTGCTCACCTTCTTCCCACAGTTCCCTTTTTCAAGCTATGCCACCTTCTCTACTGAATAAAACCTAGGTGCAGCCCTAGGGAGACAAAGAGTCTCCCTCTTTGTTCCAGGAAGCCATACTCATGGCTGGACTTAGGGCCCCTTGGCTCCCCAATAATTATATATATATATATATATATATATATATATATATATATATATATATATGTCTTAGTGTCTTTAGTATCGCCATGGGTTGTGCTGGAGTGGTAGATTGGAATTAATTTGGTTGAATTCCCATAATGTGTTTTTAGGACTATAAATTTAGACTTCTTGGGCTGAGACAAGAACCAGGAAACAACTCCAACAGTTCTCCAACTCAGAAATAACCTCCCTAACTATACCGCACTTGACTGCTGAGCCAGTCCGGGCAGCTAGTGTCTGTTCTGGGGAGTGAGAGTATGGCTCTGAAGCTGCTCTGCCCTGGCCTTCTGGGGTCATTCTTCTTTGTCTGGAGGAAAGTTTACTGGCTGTTAATTCTATGTTTCTTACCAGATAGACCTTAGCCAAACCCTTGGAATTACCTCCACAACACTCCCAGCACTACTGAGAAGTTTCTTTAGCCAAAGATTGTTTCATGTCTTGTGAGTTCTATCTTCCACTATGCACCAGCACACAGTTGGACCACATTTATTGCTGCTTTTACTAAGGGAGGCTTTTTCAACACTGTTGGAACTCCCAGCAGTGTTCTTCTCCATCCACCCCAGACCTCACAAGGAGGGCTAGTTCTTCTGTGTTTCCAGGGATGATCTGTGGAGGATTATGCTGAAAATCTTTAAGAAGACTGAAGGTCTCTCTGCAACTCTCCTCTTTGTTGGAGGCCTCACTGGGATTTTCCGAAGTTTCTTCTTTCATCACAGTGTAGACTCTTCCTAGCAGCCTCTCCCACCTTCTCAGCTCTGAAACTATGTCCATTTTTTGCTGTTAGGTCTTCATCAGTTTTAGCAGCTATAATACAATTACGCAAACCTGGTGACTTATAAACCACAGAAATTCACCTATATAGTCCTAGCAACTATGAAGTCTAAGACCAAAACAAGTTTAGTGGCTGCTGAAGACTGATTCCTGGGTCATGGGTGACTTTCAGCTTGTGTCCTTACATGGCGAAAGGAACAAACAGACTCCCTCTAGTCCCTTCTATAGGAGCACTAGTCCCACTCATCATACCTCTGCCTTCGGTAGGTAGTCTCCTTACAAAGGTCACTCCCTCAGCACCTCCACACTGAGGATTGAGTTCCAATTTCTGGACTTAGGGTAGATATAAATGTGCAGATCACACATCAGCGCTGATGTGTGATCTTTTGCTGGGCTAGCAGAAGCACTGCAGATGTAATCTTACCTGTTCTCTGTGAAGGACCACCTGAGCAGCTCTACTTGAGAGAAGGGCAACTGTCTCCAGTTTGACTAAGCCTGACCCTATTTCCTTGTATTGAAATGTAGAGAGCTGGCTAGGACTTCTCATTATGCTTTCAGTTGGCCCTAAGCAGTGTGCATTGGTCTAGCCAAGGAGCAATCAAGAAGTCCCCAGGTGCATGCCTTAGGAGCATCCATCACCTTGGCACTTGCCAGAAGTCCAGGCAGTGACCTCCTAAGGAATTATTGCCACAGAGGACTGACTGCTCCCTATCCGACCTTCCCTTCTTATGTGTTTGAAGTCAGACAACAGCCAGTAATCTTCACTGCTACTTTGCAAAACTCATCTACTAGAAGAAGGTAAGAATGTTTGGTTCAAAATAGAGCCTTGTCTTCAGTTAATTATCTCTTATCAGTACAGGAAACAGGAAGTGATGTAAAGTATAGCCCTGGTACTTGGTCTGTCTTCAGAAATGGTCACCATGGGGTGACTAGGCTCTTCTTGGCCATGAGCCTCCAGAAAAGGCACTTAACTCTCCATCCTGGAGAACTACAAAACAGATGGTGATGATCCAGGAAGACGCTATATTGTAGTTCTTGATACTTGATGAACTTTTATTAAAACTAGCAGTAGCACCATGTCTTTGTTTTCTATGCCCTCAATTCCCTGATTTCCAAATAAGAAGTCAGCAATAAATGTTATATAAAACCTTTGGCTGCTGTAGAATTTCCTTTAGGTTTCTGGGAGAAATGAAGCTAAGAAATACTTTGGGCTTGCCTTGTGATATTTTAGGGCAAACCTCAGTCTGAAGACCACATATTATGAGGAACAGAAACTTGGATCACCTCAAGATTAGCCGAGAGCATTTTTCAGATTATTCATGTCTTCCAGTAGAGGGTGGAAGATCTCCTGATATTTAGTCCTTAAACCCTGTAAATACTCCTACTGGAACATGGAAAGATGTTTTGTCCTCTTCTCAGATAGTTTCTGGGGATACTGGGGATTCTAGGGGAGGAAGAGAGAATACAACAAGAGCTGTGCTTGGTCATGGCGAGGTGAGTGAAACAAGGACCACTCTTGTAGTGTCCTTCTTTACTGTCTGTGATCTTAAATATACATAGCCCCTACCCTTGTTTCACATCCTTCAGGATAGCAATCCAACTTCCTTTGACACTGCAGAACTCCCTTCTGTAGCATTCCACCAATCTCAGTCTTCTCTTTCTTGCTTTTCCTGGGAAGTGTCATCTCTCTCCAAGAGACATTTTCAATGTGCCTCTAACTTCTGTTTTCATGATGAGGCTGGCAGTAAGGATGTCGCATAACCTCACATGTGAGGCCAATTTTACTCTCTGTGTCCGCAGGCAACAAGGCTACACCCAGCTTTGCCAGCATGGATTGTGGACCTGGGCCCCTGATGCCCCAGGACTCCTGGCATCCTCACCTGCACTGAATTTGTCTGGAATGCAGAACCTGGAAAGTAGGCTGACTTCATATGGCTTTATTTGAAACTGCCACTAATATCCATTATTTGATTAGCATACATAGCTCAGTATCAGTCTCTTGCTAACAGTTGAAGTGGTGACCCTACATTTAGTGGATGGCCAGGCTGCATCAGAAAGCACTCTTATATCTTCTAGGGTGTTATTCCCAGGTCTTTAACTTTCAGACGATGCATAGCTTTATTAAATTACTTTCACTTCTGTACCATAATATGATGACATTATCTTGATTTTTAAAAGTAGTATATGTTTATAAATTTAATTTGAAAAAGCATTACAAAATATCTATTATGATAGAGTTGGTTGGCTTGACAAAGTTGAAATAGTACTGATCAATACTGACTTATGGGGGCTAGAAATGTAGCTCATAGCAGAGCACTGGTTTAGCATGTATAAGGCTATGGGTTCAAACCTTAGCACCAAAGTAAAACGAGTAATGTATTCTTATTGTTACAATTATTAGACAGTGCTGATGATTGGGCCCTTATGCATGCTAGGCAAGAGCTATACCATACTATACACTCTAGGCATCATGGTTGTATCATGATTCTCAGATATGTAGGCATTTTGAGAAAGTTTCTTAAAAATTTAAAATTCTTGGTGGAGGCACTGGTGACCCTTAGTAGTTAGCATGGGCAGAGGAATTCAAGTACCTGGCCCATAATCCTACAGCATATGATAGGCCACCAGCACAGAAAGTTTTTAGGACTTGGCAACCAGCTGTGTTGGAGACATCCAGGTACCTGCGCCATCCCACTACACATTGTGAAGCACCTGGAACCAGAGGAACACAGAGTAAATCCACTCTAACAAGGGGATATTACTTTGTATATAAACACCTAAATTATGACTTACTGTATTATAGGGCTATAGACTTTGCTCCTATAAAGTACAAAACTGATAGTTACTAACATTTGTCAATTTCTAAATTTTGTCTGAAGTTATCATTATTGCTAATTGTAGCTAGGCTCTCATATTTGTTTTAATCACTTATTCTCCCTTAGGTAATGACATGGGGAAGTGCTGGGGTAATAACCTCACCACAGCCCTACAACTAAAGATGGAGGACAGTGCCAAAGAGAAACCAGCATCTCACTGTCAATGGGGAAGGCAAGATCTCAGAAGAGACACAAGCCAAGAATCTCTGACACATAGACAATATCCCTGAAGAACAGACATTCCCTACAATGGCCTCTATGGTAGTAATGTAGGTACCTGCCATCAAAATTTCACAATGATTATCACAAAACTCAAAATAAAGAGTTGTTTCTGAAATAGAGAATGACAAAATGAAGGAAAAAAAAATGCAATCTCAGCCCTCCATCCCATGCCGAACAAGAGACATCAACATATAGGAAATCAGAGGTCATACACCTGAAATCATTGAAATGATAGCAACAGAAGTAAAGCAACAACTCCAGGCAGACATAAAAGAAATCAGATCAGAAATAATCTCACAGGTAAAACAAGAAATGATAACTATAATTAAAGAATTTCTGAACCTATCTGAAGAAGAAATGTATTAAAAATAGAAAAATTATGGAAATTTTGAATGAACAATATAAGAAAGAATTAGAGTGCATGCAACAGATATAAAGAGATACCGAGGAAATTAAAAATTTTATTAAAATCTGGTAAAATAATTTGAATGAAACTGAAGCTAGACTTTCAGACTTTGAAGACATCATTGCAGGGAGTTTTCAGGAAAGGAAAGAGCTCTTAAAGTTAACAAGGAATCAGGAAATAATAATCAACAGCTGTAAAGCGACGCAAAGATGAATAGCATAAGACTAATAGGTGTCAATGAAAAAGAGTTATAGATGACATAAAGTGTCATCTTTGTGATGATGACACTTTACTTTTTTACTTTGTGAACATAACGGCAGAAAACTTCCCAAGCATAGGAAAAGAATCTGAATTACACGTAAGTGAGGCATATAGAACTCCAATTAGCTTTAACCAAAATAAACCTGCACCCAGACATATATTAAGATTTCATAAATTCAGCACAAGAAAAACTTATTAAAAGCTGTTAGAGGGCTGAAGAGATAGCTTGGCAATCTAAGCAACCTGCCTGGCAAGTGTAATGACTCAAGTTTGGTTCCTGATACTATACATTGTGCTGGTCCAGTAACCAGGGCTGCTGTGCAGGTCCCAAAATTGGGAGTGGTGGTGTACATTAGTAATCCTAATGCTGTGAGGCTGAGAAAAGAGGATCACTGTGAGTCTGAACTGCATAAAGGGACCCTATATCAACTTTAAAACAAGCTGTTAGAGAAAAATACAGATTACCTATAAAGGAAAGCCTATCAGAATCACAGCAGATTTCTCAACACAAACTACCAAGAATAGGTTGGAGAAAAGTATTTTAAGTCCTGAGAGAAAACAACTTCAGATTGATGTGCCCTGCAAAACTATTTTTCAAAATTAGTGAAGAAATAAGATACTTACATGACAAAGAATAACTAAAGAAATTCATGACCACCAAATCAATCTTACAAGGAGTACTACAACTTATTCTAGGAAGAGTTAAGAAGGACTACAATTACAAGAACAACAACAAAAAGAAACCACCAAACAGGACAAGCAATTAAACACAGGAGGAAAATAGGGAACACACAGAAGGAAAATAACATAAAAAAGATTAGCCAAAACATATCAGTTATAACCATCAATGTAAGCAGACTCACTTCATCAATTAAAAGAAATAGGTTATCTGGGTGGATCAAGAAATAAAATCTAATAATGTAATGCATACTATAAACACATTTAATGGAAAAGGAAATTTTGAGACTGAAAACCAAAGGATGAAAAACGATATTTCATGCACCAGGAACTCAGAAAAAAAGCAGAGGCAGCTGTTCTGTTCACAGACAATGTGAACTTCAAACCAAGAATGATCAGATGAAATGAAAAAGGTTACTATATACTTGCTAAGGGAAAAGATAACAATAGTAAATATGTATGCACCAAATGTGGTATCACACAACTATATGAGACAAATTGTAATGAACATTTAAAAATCAACCAATAACACAATTTCAATGGAGGACACAATTTTAATTGCAACATCCTATTGTCACAAAGAGATAAATCAACTAGGCAAAACAATCAGGAAAGAGGTAGCATAACTTTATCACAACTTTGAACAAATGGACCAGGAGATGTTTACAGAGTGTTCCACCTAACATCTGAATACACATTCTTTTCAGTTGTACTCAGGATATTCTCTAAAATTAAAGACATACTAGTCCATAGAACAAGTGTAAGTAAAAGCAAGGGAACTGAAATTATCCCATGAACATTATCTGACTGTAGTGCAATGAAATTAATGACAAAAGAAATTGAAAATTTCCATAAGCAAATGAAATTTAAACAACAGCCTCCTAAACAGCCAATTGAACACAGATGAAATTAAAGAAGACATTAAATAATATCTACAATCAAGCAAAAATTCAAACACAACTTACCTAAATTTATAGGATGCAATGGAAACAGTCCTTGGAGGGAAATTTATAGTGGCAAACACATGCTGGCCAGAACTGTCCCCAGGCATGCTGAACAGGTGACTGAGTCCAGGGGTGGTGATGAATGCCTATAATCCCAGTGCTGGTGAGGCTGAAAACAGGAGGATCAATATCAGTCTGAGCTACATAGTCAGACCCAATACCAAATTCATGAAAAAAAAAAAAAATTAGACAAAGTAGCATTCTGGTACACAAACAAAAAAATCACTGAGAAAAAAATTTGGAAAACCACAGCCTTTACAATAGCATGCCACAAAAATGAAACACTCAGCAGTTAGTTTAACAAAGGAATTAAAAGATCTATACAGAGAAAATTACAATGCTCTGAGAAAAGAGGTTGAAAAGGATTTGAGAAAATGGAAATATATTCTTGGCTCCTAGATAAGAATCAACATTGTGCAAATGGCCATACTCCCAAAACTGTTAAACAGATTCAATGCAATCAAGATCAAAGTACCATTTTTATACCTCACAGATGAAAAGAAAACATTCCTCAAATTCATTTGGAAACAGAAAAGGTCTAGAATAACAAAGGCAATCCTGGGTAACAAAGGACAGACAGAGGCATCCCAATCCCCAACTTGAAATTATACCATGAAGATATTGTGGTAATGCTAACATAAAATTGGTAAAAAAAAAAAAAAAAAAAAAAAAAAAAAAAAAAAAAAAAAAAAAAAAAAAAAAAAAAAAAAAAAAAAAAAAAAAAAAAAAAAAAAAAAAAGCAGTCCTGAGGATCAGTGAAACAGACTGGAAGATGCAGGCACAACTACAAACACATTCAGCCACCTAAACTTTGAACTAGGAGCCAAACGTATTCATGGAAGAAAGAAGCCTCCTTAATAAATGGTGCTGGAAAAACTGGCCTGCCAAATATCAAAAACTAAACTAAGATCCATCTCTATCACCATACACTAAACTAAAATAAACAGATTAAAGAACTAAATATTAAAACAGAATAAATCAACTGGAATCAAAATATGGAGATTTCTTGAGGACATACATAGAGATCGGTAGAGAACTGATGAACAAAAACCAGACCATACGGGAAACACTTCAAAGAATCAATTAGGATCTCATCCTACTGAAAAGTTTCACACAACAAGAGAAATCAACAGAGTGAAAAAATAAATAAATAAATTGGGAAAACAATGTTAGCCAACAATCCCCCAGACAAAGGACTTCTACCTAGAACGTAGAAAAAATTAAAAAGAAGCATGCCCCCAAAATTCATAGAGCAAATTTAAAAATGGGTATCTAAAATGAATACACACTTTTCAGATGAAGAAATACAAATGGCAAATAAATATTTTTTAAATATTGGTCATTCAATTAAATTAAAATTAAACTAAAACAACACTGAGATTCCAGCCCATCCCAGAAAGAATTGCTATAAGGAAATCAGCTAATAACATATCCCGGAGAAGCTGTAGGGAGAAAGGAACCCTTATCCACTGTTTGCAGGAGTATAGACAAGTGTAGCCACTGTGAAATCAGTGTGGAGATCCTCAAAAATCTGGGGTTACAAGTCCAATTCAACTCAGTGATTCCCCTTCTGGGTATTTTTCCAGAAGAAGTAAAAATATCATATCACAGCAATATGTGTGCACCCAGGTTTGTATCAGCACAATTTGTCATAGCTAAATCTTGGAAACAACCCAGTGACCATGAACTGAGGAATAAATAAAAAACATGTGGTATCTTTATGTAGTGGAATATTACTCAGCTATAAAGAAAGCTAAACTCAAGGCTTTCAGAGGTAAATTGATGCAACTATAGTCTGTATTTATAAGTGAAATAAGTCAGACCCACATGTGTAAATATCATATTGTCTCCCTAATGTAAGAACCTGAAAGAGTAAATAAAATCTGAAAGGTACAGTAGATACAGTAAAAGTGAAAGAAAATACTCCAAAGAAAAGACCAAGTGGGATGAGGAAAAGCAGAAAAGAAGGAAGGGGATATAGCTAAGATGATTGTACTACTAATTTCTATTTACTTTTCCTTTTTATTCATTTGGCACAATGTCTGCAGGATCTACAGGGTCTCACTACATAGATTGAACTCACAATGATTCTCCTGTTTTCAGCCTCCCTAGTGCTAGGATTATAGGAGCGCACCACCACGCCCAGTCTCAATCGCCATCTCAGTGTGCTCCAGGGATGGGGCTGGCACGGCACACTGGGGAGCAAACCCCTGTCCCTGTACTCTGGCTAAGCAGGTGCTTCAGTCTGCTGAGCTATGTGGCCAGCCCTCTATTTTTTTAAAGGGGACAATTAATGCCTAAACTTTTTATTTTTACCAATTTTACATGCCT
This sequence comes from Myocastor coypus, assembly GCA_004027025.1. Lineage (NCBI taxonomy): Eukaryota > Metazoa > Chordata > Mammalia > Rodentia > Myocastoridae > Myocastor > Myocastor coypus. The sequence goes on from PVJA010010927.1 coordinate 19,685, forward strand.
ATATCTGGTAATCCAGGCATCTACTTTGACGACAACAGTGTACAATGTAACAACCATCGTTGAGTTACAATCATCTTATATTTTTAAATTCTGTATCATTTCTAGTATCTTTTTTATAAGAGAAGAAATCAAAAACAAATAACAACAACAAAAAAACATAACTACACAAAACAATAAAAGTGGCACAGAATTTCAAACCAAGAATAGAAAATTAACTTTTTTTTTTTGGTGGGACTGGGGTTCAAACTCACAACCTTGCAGTTGTCAGGCAGGCACTTGTGCCTCGGAGCTATATCCCCAGCCTCAACAATGGTCGTTATTATCATCAAATTCATTGTTCAATTACCAGATTTTGGCATGCAAGATTGATCAAGTAAACATTAGCTCTTCTTTTCAATAAACCTTAATTTTTTGTCATTATTTTATTAATTTATTTCAAGGAGAGAATAATAAATAACAAAATGTCTTATGTATTACTTTTTTCTCTGTTTAAAATAAAAAAAATATTAAAACTCAAAATAGTCTAGTGCTGAGTATAACTCAGTGGCTAGACATGTCTAGGGTTCAAGGCTCTGGGTTCAGCTAAGTCATTCCCCTCCAAAAAAAAAAAAAGAAATTTATTTCTATGGCATCACATTTTAAGGAAACAGGGACAGAAAAGATTCACAACACTGAGAAATATTCTAGGCCCTCAGACCCTGTCCGAGAGATGCATGCTGTGTTAAGCTGGGTCCAGACTTAGAAAGCCTAAAATATGATTATTTGTGTGCCTCATGTGGGATTAAGTCAGTAATTACCAAGCTGGGAATCTAGTAATGACACCTGTCCTGGGGAAGGGAAAGGACTTGGTCATTGTCAACCACAGGTGAGGGGCAACGTGGCATCCAGTCCGCAGTGTCTGCTCAGTCCAAGAGGCCAGGAAATATGTCAGGTCTGCCTTCCAGTGGTTCCGTGGCACACATGTTGCCCGTAGGCAGAAGGCAGCCTCCTGGCCTGCAGATGCTCCTACTCTGAGAATGGCAGAGAGGATTCAGCTGTCACCTGACTCTTACTGTCCATAGTGAGCAGACCCCAGCCCTCTGTCTCAAGCGGGCTCTTCACACGTTCCACTTCTATGAAGGAGGCATTTTTTCCACTCTATTGAAAAGTTCAATCAGTCAAGGACATATATTTCTTAAATAATAAAGTGCTTAAATTATGTTTCAGGAAAAGTCTCTCGAATCCACCCAAAGGCAGTTTGGGCTGGGCACAGTGATTGTCTTAGTTACTCTTTACTCGTTGCTGGGACAAATACCCAACACTGAAAATGAAGGAAGGAAAGGTTTATTTAGCTCACACTTCGTGGAGATTTCAGTCCATATTCGGCTGGCCCAAGGCTGAGTGGAACAGGGCAGAGAGCATCCAGTTCGTGGCAGCAGAACAGCAGCAAAATGGTGACAGAGGCAGTCAACCAAACAGGGCAGCAGAGCAACAGCTTGAGTCTGTCTCTCTGTCTCTCTTTATATTCCTATCAGGCTCTCTGCCTTAGGATATCTGCCCTAGACCACACCCATAGTCCCAGCCCTACTCAGACCAAATCCCATCAGTACTAAAACACATAATCCCAGTGACTCATGAGTCAACTCTCAATCTATAGAAGTCCCCGCCAATGACTACATGAGGCTTTGGGGGCACAACTAGACATAAACCATGACAGTGATGCATGCAGCGATCCCAACACTTGGGAAGCTGTGGCAGGAGGATGGTTGTGAGTTCAAGGCCATCTTGGCTACATAATGAGTTCAAGCCCAGCCTGAGCAGCACAGGGAAACTCTGTCTCAAAAAGACAAAACAAAACAAAGCAACAACAACAACAAAAAATCCAACAACAACAGTAATTTGGAGCCAGTTTTAGGAGAGTGAAGTTGTAAAGAACAATCGAGCTTGTCCAGCTAACAATCTTTTGACATCACAGCTCAAAATTACCTGTGCAGAACAAGGTAACCAGCAGGTGGAGACACACGGCCTGTGACGAGGCATGGTCCCCTTCTACACGTGCACAGTGCCCCTTAAGCTCCCTTCTTGACTATGGATCAAGAAGCAGCTTCTCCTCATCCCTTCCCCAGGTATCTTCTCCAGACACCTTCTAACTAGGAGGCTGACTTCACCTCTCCTTTCCCAACTCCAGCTCCCTCATCAGTCAGCTTTGCAATAAAGCTCTTATATTTTGCAAAGTCTGATCCCCAACTATGGGCTTAGCAGTCCTAGAACAGTAGGCAGAGGGTGCTGAGCTTCAAAATGTGAAGTCTGAACAGTACTGTATCAGGCTCAGGCCAGCCACTCCACCCTGGACATAGATCTGTGTGGCTGTGGGACTCAACAGACTAGGCCAGGGTGCAAGTGGTTGTATGCTCACCCAGTCCATGTCCTTCCCTCTTGGCTTCCAGGATAGGCTTTGCTCACAGCTTTTCATGGCACAGTCCTGGATGTGAGCACTGCCAAATGCTCCCTGTAGGTTGTTTCTAGAACAAACTTCTGGCTCCCATTCATCATTTTGCAGCCAAATGAGAAGGATGATGGGTAGGGGCAGACACAGAACAGAGACCTAGTGGGGCCTCAAGGGGGGTTGCTTTGTAATTGGGAACATGAAATGCATACTGAACTTTTTCAGAGCAAAAGCTAACTTTTGGGGCAACTTAGTGACTTATCGAGGTCCCATCTTTTTAATAAGTTAAAATAAATTAAAAAAAAATCAGCCCACAGATATAACTTGTCCCATGCCCAATCCCTTGTAATTTCACTGTGAGCAGGCCACTGAAAATTGGAGTCTAGAGGCCCCTGGAAGCCTGGATACTGCAAATTTGCCCCCCTTCTACCATAGGGTGAGGTGATGCCTAAGTAGCTCTGTCTGAGTCAGGAGTGGAATACCTGAAGGATGCAGGTGCTCCTAGGCCAGATGCTGGTAGGTATGGATAAACATTTGTTGCTTCTCCTATTTATTTATTTATTTATTTATTTATTTATTTATCTGGTACAGGGTCTCACTACATAGTTGGGGCTCGTGGTGATCCTCCTGTTTTCAGCCTCCCCAGCACTGGGATCACAGACATGTGCTACCATGCCAGTTTTCTTCTTTATGACAGCCTTCTATATTTGATGGTGTCGCTGCCTTTTTCGGAGCCATTTCTCAAGATGACAACTGCTGTAACTGTTGGAACATTCCAGCCAAGGCGGTGCTGGCTGAGCACTGGGTCATATCTGTCTTCTGCCATTGTAATTCTTCTGTAGCATTATGTTCCCAGAGTTGGGGCACCAGGGTGAACAGTTCTATCCATTAAACGTCTACCAACAGTGCAAGAGCTGGAGTCCCTTAATGACAAGGTTGGTAAAGTCTCTTCTGGTTGGAACAGACTGACATCATGCCCTAATCGCTCCTGATGCTACATCTCTGCCTGTGGTCAGCCAGACGGAAGTGTGCTGGTGCCGGTTCCTCAGAGGAAGCAAAGGTTCCTGGTGAGAAGGGACAGCCCTTACACCTGGGTGGCAGCATGTAGGCCCTATTCCTGTGACGTATCGGGTACAGAAGACTCCGTGTGCCAGCCCCCACCCCATAGCGAGGTCTCCTGGTACAAGGTGCAGAGAGAGCACAGAGGTCTGCCCTTGAGATCAGAGCAGCCTGGAAGCCAAGTGCTCTCTTCTATGGTCCAAACTAGGGGAGAACTCCAGGTCCAGTGAGCCCCAGGACCACACTTTGCAGGAGACCCCTAGCAAAATGGAGTGGTGTGAGCACTCACATGTATATTATTAATCATGTACCACGTGCCCAGTTCATGCTACACATGTATATCACCTAGCTGCGTGCCCTGCCATAGCCAGCTTGCAGGTGCAAATCTACTGAGTCTCAGTGTCTGGTCACAAGTACAACTGGGGGCTGGACATGAGTCTGAGCCATAACCACACCCAGCCCCATCCACACTGCGGGTGCAGCTCTGAGTGAAGCTGCATAAATAGCTCAGGCCTCAGGATATGCAGAGAGAAGCCAAAATTATTGGCACCATCATTGCTCTCTTCCTTTGTAAGGGCTGAAACCAGTGACACCTCTCAGTGCCTATTGGTGCTCGGCACCTGCTGTTCTGGTTTCTCACTGCAGAAGCCAGGCCTGGGCAGAGGGCTACTTCTGTGGGGCCCACGTGAGTTTGTGGGAGAGTGCAAAAAACTAAGTGTGGATTTTAATCCACCTGATGTTTATAAATACAACATGCATCCTTGGTGGCTGATTTGGAGGCCAGGACAGGATCTCCTTTGTGTCCTGTGCTAGGAGCACAGGTCAGGCCGTGTGGCACACCTGTAGTCCCAGCTGCCCAGCAGAAGCATTGAGAATATGAGTTCAAGAACAGCTAAAGAAATAGCAAGACTCTGACTTGGGGGCGGGGCGGGGGCGGGAAGCAGACACAAATAGTCGATTAAGAAGCTGAGGGAAAATCAGGCTGAAAAAGCCCAGAAAGAAGTGAGCCCCACAGAGGTGGGTGGAGGGGAACAAGATCATGGGGGTGGGGGGTTGATATGGGATGATAGATGTGCTCAGGTCAGAGTGAACACCCAGGCCTGTGTACTTAGGTATGGAGGCCTCAGATACTACGGCCTAAGGGACTAGTTTCCTTGTAGCCAGGACAGTGGTAGCTGAGGTTTGTACCCAGACACAGCAGAACACATCAACATCATATAATCGATTGGGCAACCTTTGCCCAGATGGAAAGGTTCCTCCCGTGGCTTAATGCTCCACAACTATCTTTAAGTTACTACTCATTTCACCATTTTGGTACATACTAGGGATTCAATTTAGGATCTCTGCACTGAGCTACATTCCCCAGAGTTTTTTCATTTTTTTTATTTTGAGATAGGGTCTCACCAAGTCATTAAGATACCCAGGCTGTGCTAGAATATACAGTCCTCCTGCCTCTACCCCCAGAATGTTGGCATCATTACATCATTACCACACACTGCCATATCCAGCTTCATTTCGTTTTTGACTTACGTTCTATACATGAAGTCAGTAGGGATGGTGCCATGCCCTTGGGGCAGAAAAGGTAGGCAGCACCCTCTCCTCCATGCATGGCCACTACAGCCCCTGCTTCCCCATCCCAGGGGCTACAGAGAGGCCTGTGAGCACATATTCTGGGATATCTATGAGAGGGACCCAGGATGAGTGGAGGGTAGCCAGCTGTGCCCCCAAGTCCAGGCTGCAGGAAGAGGATGTCCAGCTGAAGCCAGTGAGGTGTGGCACTTGGAAGGAAAGCTCTACTCCCTGTCACAGGATATTCACTAGTAAAGGTTTTTACCCAGAAGGGTGGACGTCACTCACCTGAGGCCACCCTGGACCCTCTCCAGCCTGGCAGAACCAGGGGAGTCCCTGTAGCCAGGCTCATCCAGAAGCATCCCTACATGTGCCTTTCCGCAGTTCCCACCCTGGGGTGCTCAGTGCCCTCTTGATCCTGCCACTTCCCAGGTGCGTTGTGGTAAGTTGATAGACAGCCAGACTCTAACCGTCCTGGCCATCCTCACTGCTGAGTCCCCCTGGCTGTTGGTGATAAATCTGTTTTTCTCCGTTCCATTAACCAGTCTGTTGTGGATCTAGTGAGCCAGGCTCCAGCCAAGGAGGCTGATTGGAAGGAAAAGAAAGATGTGTGGGTCCTCTGTGGCTAGCAGATGAGGGCCATGAAGGACCAACCTTCCACCTGGGAAGAAGTTTCTAGAATCACAGGTCAGATGAAAACACAGACCACTAAGACCCTACCTAGGCTTGCCTGACGCACATTATTCCTTCATTGGCTGCATTGTTTGCACCAAGAACCATGCACAAGAAGGAAGGAGAGAGTAAAATCATAGAAGACTTCATGAATGACGGGAGGTGAGGAATGAACTGTGCTTCCTCCCAGAAGACAAGCTCAAGCCCTGACTTAGCACCTGAGAATGCTTTATGTATAGGCATGATCAAGTCATGATGAGCTCATACTTACTTGCGGTAGGAGGGGTCTTCAACCCTATAGGACTGATATGCTTATAAGATGAAGAGACTACCAACCAGACGCCAATGAGTGAAAAAGACATAGTCTGGGCTGAAATTCTACAAGTCAAGGGTGACCAAAAACAATCTCAAATGCCAAGAGCAAGAGAAGGCATTACGACACCTGGCAGTCACTAACCTATGGCTACTGGACCGGAAGCCCCAAGGGCCGCAGTGACTGTGTGTGGACAAGTTCTGCAGGCAGCTGGGCGGCAAGCTGGGGCTGGACACAGTGGGTAGAACTGAGAGCTTCGGGACCGCAGGAAATCATAGAAGCCTAAAGACTCAGTGCGCAGCACAACAGGAAAGAAAGAGCCATGCGGGGGTCAGTGACAGTGAGGCGCCCATCAGAAGCCAAGGGAGAGGAGAGCAGGCTCACAGGGCGAGGCAGAACTCACAAGCTGCGGGCCAGGAAGCAGGGAGATGGCTTTAGTGGCCAAGCAGAGGTGGACGCTGGAACCAAAGAAGCCTTGGAAGGACCTGGGAGGGGAGGGCAGCTGGCATTTTGACCAGCTTCAGTGACATTGTTGGCTGATCTGTAGCCAACTAGAGAAGGGTTCAAACCCAGACTCCGCTGTGGGCCAACTATGCGGCCTGGGAACTCTTTGTGGCCATGCTGAGCTTTGTCTCCTCTTGAAATAGCAGTCATAGCCACCGCAACAGCACAACTCCCCCTCAGCGGGTAGGGCAGGAAGCAGAAAGCCCGCCACTGCTGTCTATGAACTGTGCTCCAGCTGGGCTCAGACTGTCCTCCAGACTCTTCCTCTCAGCTGTCCTGACCAAAGCATTCACTCCTTCTAATTCAAGTAAGTGGGTAGCTCCCAGACGGAGAGAAAGCCAGTCCTTCATGCATAGCTCGCATAGCCATTGCCTCTGAGGACAAGGTGCTGAGTGGGCCCAGGCTCCACCCACAGAGGCCACAGGAATGCTAAGTATCTGAGCAGGCAGTCTAGGCTCTTGTCCAGTGCTTGGGCAGGGGCACAGAGGAGACCTGAGATCTGGCATTTCTCTCCTCTCTCTTGGCCACTCCGTCACACTTTTGTGGAGGAGGTACTGAAACTCCCGATCTCAGGATTCCTGTTGGGCTGGTTGAGCCTGTCACTACCACCTCCCCCTTACCTGTTGAGAAGCTTCCTGGGAATCCTATACTCAACTCACCTGCCTGGGGCCATCAGCGTGTTCCTTGTGCTAAGGAACTGTATGTCTTGGCTTTCTTGGCCACCATGTCCCAACCAGAGAGGTTTCTTGCTGGAGTGTCCACACAAGCATGACTTCAGCACATCACAGCCCCAAGACAGAGACTAGCTTTGCAGGAGGTGCTTGTGCCTGCCAACCACACACACAGCTGGGCTCTACCATCTGCATCAGCCTACAGCCTGTTCCTGAGACCTGGGAGCTGCTCCTGCCTGGGGCCAAGACGACACGCTGTGCCAGTCCTCACTAGCTCAGTTCCTCTGCTTGGGTTCACAGTCAGCTCTGGCTACGATGGTACGATCCTCTTGGGTCACCCTGTGCCCTGTTCCTCATGAAGATTCAGAAAGTAAGTCTTCCATTAGATTTGGGGTTGAGCTCAATTCTCTGGCTTTCGGGGAAAAGGGAGGAAATATGAAATCCAGGCCTATCAGGTTAGAAGGAGAGAAAAAACTTTTGCAGGACTCTCACTCTGTGGGGCTTTTCTCTGTGCTCCTGAAAATCTCTTACCCCTTGCAGAAACTTTGAGAGCACCCAGCCAGTTTGTTTAAGGACATCTGTCTGCTCAGCCACTTGTACAACTGGAAGGAGGCCTGGATAACTCAGAAATGACAGGCCTTTATGGTTTGTTGTTGCGACAGAAGTCCAAGGTTGGGGCCAGCTTGGAGCTGGGTCTTCAGAGGACCCTCTCAGGACTTGCTGACTGCTGCCTATTGTGACATCATGTGACAGTGAGAGACTTCTCTGGGTGCCTTACATAAGAGCTCTAATGCTACCCCAAAGAGTGCCACACTCATGACCTAGTCAATTATCAGGGCCCCAACACTGGGACACTGTCACCTCAGATGAGATTTCAGCATGAATTTAGGGGACACAGATGTGCAGCCTGTTGCAAGTTTCCAAGTGACAGTGCTGAGTCATTTGGGCTCACCAAGGCTGAAAGTCTCCATGAACAGGAGTTACAGCTCAGTCTCTTGGCAGGGGAGAGCGGAAGGTAGAGTAGGCAGGACTGGGGCAGGGGTTTACCCTTGGGATCCAGGCCCAGCTGCTCTCAGATGCCCCCTAGACATTATTACTGTGTGCTCTCGGTATGTGCCATGTGGCTTAGGAGCCACTGGAGGGCACTTGGGGGACGTGCCCCTTGGGGAGTTCTCCCTAAGGCCCCTAGGCCGGACACCCAGGTATGCAGAACCACACATCTCAGAACATCCATAGTGAAAAGTCCAGGGAAAGAGTGTTCTCATACTTCTCACTAACTTTGTTTCCAAGGGAATGATGTATTCAAATTAGGAAAGAGTGAAAACTGGATGAAGGAAAAATGAGAACGTTTTAATACGGAGGACATTGCTGGTTTTAAAATTGATAAGTTGGAGTTTTCATACTGTAGCTTCATGACAGGGAAGGTGCTGATCGGAGAGACCTGTCCCAGCTCAGCAAGGTAGCAACCCTGAGCCTGACCGGCCAGTGTCAGGGGGGACCAGCCAAAACCTAGACCAGGAAAAGGGCCCAACAGCTGGCGGTAACACACAGGAAGGCTAGTGTGCAGAATATCACAGCTGTTGGGGACAAGGTGGGGTCCACATTGAGGTACACTTTGGGGGAACAACATGGAGGAAATAGTCTCCAGTGATTCCTTCTGAGGAAAATGCTCAGGCTTTATGACAGATCCTTTATTCTTCAGAATGCAGTGCTCTGAAAAGAGGTTAGAGTCAGTGATAGTGTAAACTTGGGAAAACTGTATAATTCTTCCCCTGTGTGTGCTTGCTTGTTTGGATTTTTTTCCCCATTACTGGTAACTGATCTTAGAGCCTTTTCACTGAGATTCATATTCATTTTTTTAAATTTTGAGATAAAGTCTTGGTAAATGCTTAAGCTACTCAGTTTGGGCTTGAATTTGTAATCCTTCTGCCTCCGCTTCCCAAAATGCTGGACATGTGCCATCTTGCCTGGCTTTGTTTGAATTTTCAAAAGTTCAACTCACTGAATTAAGAGTATACCACTTAAAATCAAGTCCTTTCTTAGAGGCTGTACAGAAGTTCTGATTTGACTGGAGCCCCTTTCCTTGTGAGGCAGCTCTCTGCAGGTGACTCAGACTACCCTCAGGTGGAAACTGAGACCTGTCCATCTCTACAGGTCTCCCTTCCCTGCCCACCCACAGCTTATGACCTGCACCTGGGACCCCAAAGAAAAGACTTTCTTTCCCTTACGGACTGAGGTACAATAAGCCTCTGTCCCTTTCCTGTGTTCTCTGCAGTGACCCTACGAAACAGACAACCTAGGCACAGGTGAAGGAGAGGGAGCAATTGAGCATACCCAGGAGAGGGAGCACTGGGGAGGGACAGAAGGGGAGTTGGACTTGGCCAATACAACCTCTTAACCAAGAGCAATAAGTTCCTGGCAGTGACAGCCCAAGCAAAAAGACTGTGAGTCACTGGGGCAGCAACTGAGCAGGTGTCACTCTGGAACAAAATCAACCCCTTTGAGAACAAAGACAATCACATTTACTTGGGGTTAATTAGGGCTGCAGTCAGCTGAAGGAGGTTCAAGCCATTTTATGACTATGCTGTGTTTTCCCCATGTGCTTGCTGTGTTGATAGCTCTGTACCATAGGGAGGCAATAGTACAGCCTATTGGGCAGGAGTCATTATTCCTGTGCTGGTGAAGGTTAAAAGTTAAGCCTCTATTAAGCAAGAGGTCTGATGTGGTCTTGGTCTCTGGGTGGTTGGGGAGGTATCAGCATTTCTGCAGAAGATAGCAATGTCTCAGGAAACTGGCTTAGCCCAGTGCTGAGGTCAGCCTGCGCCGAGGCAGGAGGTAGCTATGGCTGTGTCTGACATCTGATTGATGGTGGTCTCCCAGCTCCATGCTGAATGTCCTGAGCTATAGGCACTGTTTACTTTGAGTTGCATTTCTTCAAAAGATAAACCCATGGACTTGGGAGGCTGAGGCAGGAGGATTGATGCGAGTTCGAGACCAGCCTGGGCTGCAAAAGTGAGCTCAGGACCAGCCTCAACTGCATAGTGAGACCCTGTCTCAAAAAGACAAAAAAAAAAAAAAAGATAAACCCATGGAGAAGCATGGAAAATGAGGCAGCTAGTAGGGTCTGACCTTGTGGGCTCTGTACTGCTCTGGTGCCACCCCAGCCCCTCACTGAAAGTGTCATCCCCTCCTGGCTCAGAAAGCAGAATTGAGATGAGTCCCTCATAGGAAGTTCACACTGCCTGCACAGTGGGATGGGAGAGGGCAGGAAGCCTTCCTGGGTGCACTTATGTCAATAGCCATCAGCTCTAAACAGCCTCTTAAGCCAGGGTGGCATGTGAGCTCCCTCGGGAGCAAGAGTCTCACAGGAACATCCTTAGCTACTCTGGTCAACCCAGGAGTGACCTCAAATCACAGGGCTTCTCACCTATAACATGAAGATGTGTGCGTATGTGCATGTGCATGTGTGCATGTGTGTGTATGTGTGTGCATGTGTGTGTATGTGTGTACATGTGTGTGCACACACACGCACATGCACACTGCCTCCCCAGTGTTCCCATGTACCCCCAAGTACACTGGCTGCTCCTCTCTTCTTGCTCTGGGATCCCTTGTGGCTTTGGTCTCAGGGTCACCAGAGGGAAGAAGAGGAAGGGTGGGAGTGAAGAAACATGCCAGTCCAATCTGTCTGCTGCTATTGGTCCTTGGGCACCCCGCCGCAAGTCAGCTGACATTGGTGCATCTGTTCTCTGGTACATTTCTGCTTCAGCTTCAAGGTTCTGTTGGGCAAGGAATGAGGCAATGGGCTTGACAGGGCAGCTAGCAGTGTGTGGTAGGGGACAGGGACTCTCATGACAGCCGGTGCTGCTTCACAGCCACACTCCTCCTGGAGTCAACGCTCCCCTGATGCCACTGGAAACCTCAGGACACATGGTGGAGAGTTCCCAGATGTCTGCACTAGTTTGGACCCCACCTGTCACTCAGGTGAGGAGAGCAGAGGAACCTTAACCCCAAGTTTCTGTTGCTTTCAAGAGCAAGGGTCACTTCCTGGTAGACACTGCTCTGTGCATAATTTCTGTGACCCTACGCACACTACTGCTCTTCCTGTTTTACAGCAAGGCAATCGAAGTTCAGATCCTTCAGGAACTCACTACTGAAAGCACAGGTCAAATAACGGCTGCTTCTAAACCTGCTGCAGTCCAGGAGCTGTCAGCGCCATTGTCCTCTCTGATCAGGCCTTGGGGTTCATTCTACTTCAGCCCCTCCACCTGTGAGGAAAGTTGCACTGTGTACCATTTTGGTTGTTTCTCCTCCCTTTCCAGGCTGAGACAAAGGATTCCAGGAGTAACCTCCTCTGGAAATGGGGTGTGCAAATGATAAGGAGTTAGACTCTATTGGTTTCAAAGAAGAAAAAGATTGCAGAACCTGAATGGTTTCCCAGGCTTGACTGAAAACAGGTACAGAGATGGGAACTAGGAGACTCTGGACCAGTTATGGCACAGAGAAGCTGCTGGATTGGTGGCCTGACATTTAGAGCTGCATTGCATGGAGACTATAGACACCCAGAGGGTCCACACTACAGGGGTCACAGTCCTTTTTCTTCTCTTTTTAACAGAGTTTCATAATCAGTGATAGGTGTGCTACCATGAGAGTCGTCATCTCGAAGAAAAGTTGAGATTGGAAAAAGCTGTTCGGGTTTTGGTGTTTTATGTTTAGTCATTTCCAAGGAACGGAACTTAATAAAAATCTTTTGTGTTTTAAGAATGTAGACAACCTTCAACCTACAGGGGCATTATTAGTTAAAGGAGGTTAAAGATAACCTCCTATTGAGTTAGAACATAATTAACAGATATGTAGAAGAAAATTCTTTATTTTAATGGAAAACTTTAGCAGACATATCTGCTGATACTGTCTGAATTCTCCTGCAGCTGTGCGCACTGCAGGCACTTGGCAGACGCCTACGTGGTCCTGACCAACAGAGGTTTACTGCCTTCCTTCCCCTGAGGAAAACTCAGCCTCGCCCGCCTTTGTAATTCATTTTAAATTCCTTTCCCCCACCCACGTTCCTGTTATTTTCACTTTTCCTTTGAACTAAGTCTAGCATATGCCTGATGTCGCATATCATACACACACATTTTTAAACACATGCTCATTTTTTATATCTGGATGCAAATCATGCTTTAACCTGATTCTGAAAGCTACTTTTCAGATAATATGCAATTATGATACACAAAATTTGCCCTGCTGCTCAGCTTTCCAGTCCTTTGCTAGTATTCTAGGGTGTGTCGATAGCCAGTCATCCTCTGACTTCTGGGTGTCAGGAAACGAAGTCTTCCCTGACCAGCAGCGCAAAGCAAGCTGGGGCCACAGGCACAGAAAATACAGATAGAGCACTGTCCAAGCATCACACCCAATGGGAAAACAAGGGCAGACATTTGGTTAGCAAGGACTCTGTCTGGAGTGGCCAAGGAGAGGAAAACCATAGTCCCATCCTTGGAGTTGTTGGGCTCAGAGAATGATGTCCCAACTGTGCCCTTTTGGCACACCGAGCCATTGGACCCCAAGGGAATTAGTAGACTGAAGAGTGGGCTCAGAACCAGACTCACAAGCAGGCCCCTCTGTGCTTGCCAGCCCTCCCACCAATCCAGACAGAGGCTACTTGGGCCAGCCCCTGGTCTGCATGGAGAAGCTGCAGGGCAAGGGAGCATTGTGTCTCTGTCACTCCCATAGCCCATCTCCTGCTCGGGAAGATGGAAGGCTGTGTCCACACCTGTAAGGTCCTCCTCAAGCGATATTGTCTGTCACTTGAGCTCCTGCAGATCTACTGAGAATTATTTAGTGAGCTAATTTCTGGCTATAGAGCCAACCATTCTAATAATCACTCACAAGCCCTTAAAATAGTCTACACTTCCCCTTCTCTGCCTCCTCCACAGAAACAGAGGGTGGTATCTGAATGACGTTGAATAGTGGGTGATTGCACCCCCTTGACATCCCCTTGAGCACACGTATCATTTCATGTCTTTTCTCCTATTTCGTCTTAGACAGTTGACCCCAGTGAAATCTCAGGCAGAGGAGGGAACGTTTCCCTTTGTCCTTACACATGTGGTACAGTGCTCAGTGATCAGTGAAGATGCTCTCTCCAGCAGGAGAAACAATCTCCTTACCTGAGAATAAGTAAAGTCATAAAATGCTATCCTTTGCTACTAATCTGAACAGTAAAAATTTGTCTTCATATCAACAGTTAGAAGATACATCTTGAGCTGGGAGTGGTGGCGCATGCCTGTAATCCCAGCACTCGGGAGGCTGAGGCAGGAGGATTGGTGCCAGTTTGAGACCAGCCTGGGCTACAAAAGTGAGCTGAAGGCCAGCCTGAACTGCATAGCGAGACCCTGTCTCAAAAAGACAAAAAAAAAAAAAAAAAAAAAAAAAAAGATACATGTTGTCCATTAACTGAGCTTTGCCATGTACTCTGGCTATCTGTAAGTTTCTTTACAAAGCATACTAAATTAGCATGTAAATTCATATGACCCCAGTAAAAATACCAGCAGGCTTTTAAGCATAAGATTATATAATAAGTTAAATAGCAAGATGAAAAATATTTTAAGAATTTACATGTTCCAGCTCAGCTGTTTTTTTTTTTTTTTTTTTTTTGTCTTTTTGAGACAGGGTCTCACTATGCAGTTCAGGCTGGCCTTGAGCTCACTTCTGTAGCCCAGGCTGGTCTCGAACTCGCAGCAATCCTCCTGCCTCAGCCTCCCAAGTGCTGGGATTACAGGCATGCGCCACCACACACGACTATGCTACTGCTTCTTACTACCACTCTTCAGGAAGAATAATCGAAGTCCAATTATTGTCACACCTTGTAGGAGGCATGGCACCTTGCCCTGGCCCCCTTCAGGACAGAAGGACATGTTCCCTCCACTCTGAGTGTGTTGTAGTGGCCAGTCAGTGGTGGTCCCAATACCTGCCTGTGCTAGGCCCCCACCTGGTCACTTTGAAGAGCCACCCAGAGGCAGACAGGGCCTTGAGTAGTTAACTGAGGTCTCAGTGAGAGGCCTCCCAGCCTACAAGGAAAGGCTGAACAAGCCCCAAGGAAGGGCGTGCAGAAGTCTCCTGGAGGATGACATGGAAATATGCAAATGTCACATTTGGCTCTGTTTGAATATTCTTTATTAGGAAGAGCCCATTGGTGTTTGCTCCCCACCAATTCTGCCTATGGGACCCAGTTGGACTGACTCTTTCTAGGCCCATGTCAATCTCAGGCAGGACCCTCAGAGCTAGGAGCCCTGTGATGTCCAGGTGGGTAATGTCCCCACTGGCTTACTCTGAGTGACCTCAGCAGGACAACAGAAAGAAGGGGAGGGAGAAGCCTGCCTGCTGGGGTCACAGGCCACAGCCTCCTTTCTAGATATCTGTCTGTTCTAATTCTATTTCTTCTTCTCCTCTCTCCTTCCTTCTGTTTCTCTTTTGTCCCAGGCCTCTATCTACCCCTGTTCTCTCAAGTTCTAATCTTGGAAGTTCCTGGGAAAACTTCCTGCTCTCTGGTCTCTACCTAGGCTATTTCTGAAAAACCTTGAAATAAGGACACGGAGAGCAGAAGGTGCCCTCCAAGATACTACGATATTGTTAAACCGCATGAGCTAAACAGTATGGCACTACTGCAGGAACAGACAGGACAGGTGAATAAGATAAGAGTCTAGGAGTTTATTCTGAGCATAAAAGCATAGATATTAAATGCAGTGCACAATAGACTGACATTGCAAAGTGATGTGAAAGGAACAGACTACTCAATCTATTATGTTGAGATAAAAATCTCTTGATTATGAAAAATAAAGCTGTCCCAATATGCTATTGCATTTAGAAACATAAATTCCATTTTGGCCAAAGATTTAAGTTTCTAAAAATTACAACATAAGGGACAGGAATACGGCTCACTCCACCCAGCTGAGCAGGTGTAATGGCTTTTGAGTCACAGGGACACTAATGGTGAGGCCGTGTCATTCAGCCTGTTGGATGGATGGACGCATGGATAGATGGATGCGGCAATCACAGTGTGCTCCAGTCTTACAAGGCTGATGCCCAGTTGGTGTGTTGCCAAACCTCGGCTATTTGAGAGCATTCAGAGCTCTGGGGACTCGCTTTGGGCAGGTACATGCAGGGGTAGCTGATGTGACCCATGGCTGCAGGCTGAGCCTCCCACAGCCTCGTACTGGAGCACAGAACTCTCATTTCCTGTCAACTGTAGTCTCCACTCGCCTTGCAATGCCTCATAAGCTTGACCAGCTCCTCTATGAGCAGCACCGGCCTCCCCATCCCCCACCACCTGAGCCTTCGGGCCAGCTGGACAGGACAGCAGCAGAGAGCAGGATGGAGCAGATGGACAGTTATGCAGGACTTTCCCCAAGGGAGGGCAGCTGACAGTGCTTCTGAGCACTGCAAGGAGGAGGCTGTAGCTTCTTTTTCTCACTTCCACCCCTTGTTGAGGATAATAGAATTTGGGGCACATTTGCTGAATGCACAATCCCTGACCTCACAGCTCTTGGGGGTTCATCCAGTGTACCATATTCCTGGTTTCTTTCCAGTGCATCATACACAGACCAGGCAAAAGTTGTGTTCTCCTTGTAGGGAAAGCAAGCTGAAGCCAAGGGAGCCCTGAGTAGGGCACAGGCAGTGGCACCACGTGCCTGAAGGTGACCTCAGCCCTCCTCAACAACCAAGAATCAGGGAGGGAAGGACAAATGAAATCCGAAGCCTGGGTCACTGCCTTGTGTCACCTCCATTCGCAGAGGAGGAGAGATATTGGAGGGGAAACAGGGAAATCTGAAAACAGATAGCCTAAGGGGAAATTAGCGTATAACTTCTAGAGTTCTTTGTAAGAAAATTTCTTTCTATAATTATCTTTACCTTAAATTTTTTTTTCTCCTTTTAAAATTTGATGTTCTTGTTCCATGTATGGAAACAATATACAGGTAAGACCAATGCTGCACATTCCCTTTCCTCCCTTAAATTATAACATCCAGAGGAATTTTATGCTTATCTATTTATAATAGATACATATACATACACCCATATATGTGATTATTTTCATGGAACTGAGTTGATCCAGCTTTTTCTTTAAAAAAAATTAAAGATTGCTCCTTAATAAAAACCTTTTAAAATTTACTCACTTAATCCCATCAAGTACTTTTCAAGTCTGTCTCTCCACAGCTTGCTCCCAGCATTGCCAGAAGGCCGCAGGGCAGCCCCAGCGTGAGGTTCCCTTTGCACACATGCCTCCCAGCAGGGAAGCAGAAACGAGCATTGCCCAACAGTTTCCCAGTGTGCTTTGTTTGGTAAAATCAGTCGCTTCCTGTAGTGTGCTAAAAGTCAGATCCGGGGAACGTCTCAGTGTCCTTACACTTTTCACCATCTCAGGCGTGTGTGCCAGAATCGATTCAAGCAAAGCCAGGTAAATCAGCCCAGGGCAGCATTGTTCACTGTGGGGACAACAGTCACATTTTATGGTTGTTGATGTGTTGAGCAAAGGTACAAAATTATCTTTGGAGAATTGCCTGCGTGACTTAACAGTGCTGCAGTTTGCTTGTGCAGCAGAACCCTGACTGCAACTTACCTGAACAACTCCAGCAGTCACCACGCTACGTCCCTTGACTTGGCTTGGTGCACAGATGTGTGTCTGGCCCTCAGCTGCCCAGCTCACATTCCGTCAGCTTCTTGCTCTGCTCAGCTGGACCTTACTCATCTTGGTAATTTCACTGGTCCCCAAGCTGGCTACAGAATGGGGCCTTTCAGTTCCTGCAGCTACGGAGAGAATCTGCCTGCAGGAACATGCTGAAACAGGGCTCCTCCCTCGGTGGCTGCTGTCATCTGCTCTCTTGGAGGAGACGTGTGTGTGTGTGTGTGTGTGTGTGTGTGTGTGTGTGTGTGTGTGTGTATGTGGACATGTCCTATCCCATCTCTCCAGCACTTTCTGTTATGCTACCTGCTTAGTCTTTGGCCAGCATTTTCTGTCTTATGAATCCTTTGGACCTTTCTGTGTGCACAGTCATTTATGTTCTGCTTTGTCGGCTGGAATTGAGTCCCCAGGAGACATCCTCCTCGGGGGTTGTCCAGCACCCGCTGCAACACCTGGCAGTCCACACACCAATTCTCTAGATGGTTAGAGAAGTAGGTTTTATGTCAGGCAGTGAAGGGCTTGCTGGAAAAAATGAACTATGCATTTAGAAAGGTAAAGGTGTGTGCGTGTGTGCACGTGTGAATCCTGAACAAGGGACCGTGGTCATCTCAACAATGTGACAAGGAAGCAGGAAGCACCCTCTGAATGCTGCCTGTTTAGCCCTGCCACGGTGGCAGGGAGAGGGGAGGGGGTGATAAGCCATGAGCTGCTGGCCCCCTTCCTCTGTGGTGCACAACAGATTTGACATGGCACTTAGGGCTGTGCAGGACCCTCGGGCCACTCAAGTGTCCCCAGTGGAAGTAGGTGCTGAGGGCCTCCAAAAGAAAGGAAAAGCAAGATCCCAGACACCCAAAGCTCTGACCACATGATGCAATCTATACTATACCGTCAGAATGAGTGCAGTCTTGGCTCTGCTGTCCAGTAGGGAGTGGAAATTAGCTGAAAGGTCCAGGCTGAGGTTCTTTGGCTCTGCCTCTGCCTCTGCTGAGAAGCTGGGTCCAGGCACCACTCCCCACACACAGGAAGCTGTCTACCTAGGCAGGAGTCACAGCCACTGCTGCACACCCCCCATGGGTCTGTCTGGGCTGGCGTGTTCCAAGTTTGGGAATACTGAAATGCTTGCTAAGAGAAAACCTTTTCTCAAGCCATAGTTGTACTGATACAAATTACTCTTCATTTAAAGAAAAAATAACCAGATACCCTTATTTTCAAAGTGTAGGAATTCCTAATGAAGACAATAATTTGTTCCATTTCTTTCATATAAAAATTTCACCTTCCTATAAGTACAAATGAAGCGGATGAATAGGATGCATGCGAACTTATTTGGTAGTGCTCTTAGATTTGAGGCATAGGGGACAACCTGCTCAGGCCCCCCTTCTGTACCTCTCTTGGGCAGGAGCTTTCTTTCCCCCCAATAATTCTATTCATATATATATATATATATATATATATATATATATATATATATATAAAGATTTGAGGCATAAATGTCAAGAAAGTTGATATTAATTTGCTTCTGTGAGCACTCTCCTTAGAAAGGCAAACTCTTGACCAGATTTCCACCTAATGAAGTGTCTCCAGCTTCTCAGCAGGAAGTCTACTGAGTTGAAGCATGCACATGCAGCTCACAAAGCCCTCACAGCACCACTGGCAGTGGCAGAACTGTGAGATCAGTGGTGGCTGAAGCCTCTGCAGCCCCCAGGGCCCGAGGTCTTCAGGACGTTTCTTTCTTTCAGCTCCACACCAGGAACTGGCTCTTTTGCTTCAGTACCAAGTAATGACCATTAGCACTAAGAAGGGCTATAAAACATCGCTTTTCTCAAGCTGACGTGGTTTAGAAGCTACTTTTAAGGACAAAGCGATTATTGATATTTTTGAGTTATGTATATATACATCTCTTCAGCCTTGTGGAGCTGGCCCTGCTGCAGGTTCCTGGCTCCAAGATACACCTGCAAATAACTCTGAAGCCAAATTTAAACATCTGGACATCCCTGAGTACCCAAGGCTTGTCATTGTTTTCCCTGATCAAATGACATGTCTGAAGTGACCTGTCTGTAAAGTGACAGCAATTCTTTGGGTCTAAGGACATAAGAGTGTTCCTTTGGCCAACTGAAAATGATTGGGTGACTATATCCAAATCCCATCATCACATTACTGATCTATGGTAATGCTTGAAAGTATCTCTTGTGGTAATGCTTAAAGCTATCCCTTGTGCCAAAGATCAAGGTGAATTGTAAATGACACCACTCATTCTTAAAATCCCTCTTAACATAGCGGGACCTGGGAGAGAGAGAGAGAGGGAAAGAACAGACAGGATCAGAGCCATATGTCAGACATCCACCAAGAATTGAAAGAGGGACACCCACTAGGGACTCCCTTCCTGTCACTCTCTCAGACAGGAGCTTTCTTTCCCCTAATAAATATGTTCTGCTCATTAAAAAAAATATATACAACTGAAAGAGTCACAGCTCGTGGGACTAGGGAGGAAGACATACAAAGGTGGGGCCAGATCTCCTAGGTACTTTGTGCAGTCATAATCTTCGCTTGTGTAGGCAGCAGGGCTGGCAGCTACTGGAAGCTGCTCCCAGGGCCAACAGCAACTTCTGGAGGATGATTCTGGTAAGTTTAAGCAACCAACACAGAAAGAATAGCAAACAGTGGAAGGAAAATTATGGTAATATGCCCAATTGATATCCTGAGAAGCAGGAAACAAGAAACAGAGCCCAGGGAGGGCCGCTGTCTGTTGTAGGTCTCGGAAATCTGGGATTTATGCCTGCCGATAGCAGCTTCCTTTGCTGGCCCCCTGTTTATTGACCTCTTGCTTGAGATGTTAAAGGTTGTCACCTCCCCTACTCCTTGGTTATCCATTAGCTTCTGTGTGAGCCTAGTGTTAGGCAAATGGTGGAAGACGTAGTGATTTGTAATCTGTAAAGTAGTTTCCCACATTCCATAGCCTGCTTCTAGCTCTCAACAAAAGTGAGCTGTTTCTGCAACTCTGGGCTCACTTTGAGAGAGACAAGTCTCAGTGAGTCCTCTGAAGCTTATTCATCGGGTCTTCTTGTCATTTCTTTTTGCACCAACACACAACATACAACAGAAAATGACAGGATCTTCTAATACAAAAATAAGGTACAAGTCATTTTCAGTTGCTTACCAACAGGTCAAAGTTAAAGTCTACTAAAGCATTGCCACAGAAATGAAATAGGAAGTCAAAGTTTACTGGCTGCTAACAAGGTTAGTGTGAAAAGTCCACGTTGGGCTGAGTGTTGCATTTCTTTAAATATTTCTTTAACTCCCACTTTCCCTGAAGGTAAAAAGGTCATTTTAGTTGTCCTTTCGGTGATCACCTTAAAGTTTCAGGGGACTTCAAGGCCTTTAGTTTCTTGGAAGTTTGCAATGCCTCTCCCTTCAGTACAGATCTAATTTAGATAAGATTACCCTGTTTTAAGTTGGATTAGCAGGCCAGGCTGTTACTATACTTAGAAGTTCCCACTAGACCCTGTTGCTGTCACAACTATATAAGTATGTTTGATCAATATACAAAACCATTATTTTTATTAAAACTTTTATTTTTTCCAAGGACTCAGTCGACCTCTATAAAGTTGACACACTACCACATGGGTATGGCCTACTTCCTTGAGCAGGGGGCTACTGTGTGTCAAATTCACAGTGCTATGAGAGTCACGTGATGAATCCTCACTAGGGTGAAATGAGCAATGCCACAGAACATCGGGAGCACTCTGCAAACATCAAATTTCCCAAACAACTGATCAGAAAAGGGATTTCTCTTTCTAGTTTTTGGCTATGAGGTTTGAATTAAGTTGTTTACAGCTCTAGACCTGATTGTTGGATAGAGCTGCTATATCCATATGAATCTCTCTAAATTTCATTGATTCATTAAGGATTGAACCCAGGGCTTTCGCACTTGAACTTGAAATCCTCCTGCCTTAGCATCCCACAGTTTGGGAATTGTATGTATGTTTTCCTATGTCTGAAAAATTTTAACATAAACAAAACGAAATGCAATCATGAGTTCAGTTCTACAATGCCCAGAACTATGTCTCAAACACTCATCTGCTCCATATGGCCAACATTTGCTGAGTTGGGCGGTGCTACTCTAGACCTGCAGCGCCAAGTCATGTGTTTTCTGAAGCCACAGAGACTTGTCCTTTACTGGTCTAAGATGCTCATCACAGAGCTGCTATAGGTCATGTGAAATAATGCTTGTGGAAGGACCACGCTCAGGTCATTTTTAAAAACTAGCGTAAAACTAGTGTTTTTGCAACACACAGAGGTCAGCCCTGGGACCTTATAATTCTGCTAGCTCTTTTTCACAAGTTGAATTATGATATGTGCCATGGAGTTGACATTCTTGCTTGTTTTCTAGGGCTCTAGGACATCCCATATTCTGCACCACTGACAACTTCCCTGGACATAGCAGGTACTGTTATATACACATGGAATTTTCTGTAAGAACATATCTATCTGAAATCCATATGAAAGCTATCAAAAGCCAGCTCTACATATAAGCTTCTAACATATAGGCTTACAAATCTTATCAGCTTGTAATATATGCAAGCTAATAAGGGTGGTAACCTTTGCCTAGACAGTGTTTAATGTGGACTAGAAAAAGTAAATGAGCACACATAGCCCTGCGCTGCGCAGGGCCAGTGCTAACAAAGCTCGTTAACTACCAGCAGCCCGAGTAAGACACTTCTACTTCAGATGGGGGAGGATCTGGCCTCCGTGTTGCCGCCGCCCCTCCTGTGCTTCCACTGGTTTCTTTCAGGCTGTTGCACATGTACAAGTCTGCTGATAGTTGGTACGTTAGCCGGCATCATGGAAAGAAGCCTGAAAAATGTCCTCGTCGTCTCTTTTGGCTTCCTTCTCCTCTTTACTGCCTATGGAGGCCTGCAGAATCTACAGGTGAGTGTGTATCTTGGACCTTGCTCTTAACTTCTGCATTTCTCTTGGCTTCTAAAATCCCTGCGGTCACCAAGAAGAATGAAAAGCATTTTCTTTTTTATCAGTTCACGGTAGTACTTTTTTTTTTTTTTTGTCACCTTCTTCCAAACTTTCTGAAACAGTGGTTTTCACATACAGTTCTATAACATTCAGTTCCCACTGACAGTCCCACAAGACTGCACACCAGCATGGTCTGTTTGACCCTTGGCAAGGCAAACAATAGTCTCAAATAGTGGCTTGGAAACATATTCTTTGATTGTCACTGGTAGTTAAAATAAATGAAAAAAATCATTTGAAATGAAAAAAAAAAAAAATGATGTCAGCTTTGTCACCACAGCAGAGTATGGGTTATCAAATCTAAGTAGAGCTTTCAGATTTCAAGCCTGCTTTAAGCAAAATTGTGATGTTTGGGGCCAGGGAATATAGCTCAGTGGTATAGTACCTGCCTGGCAAGCACAAGATCCTGAGTCTGGATAAAGGACTCGGAAGGGTGTGAATAGTGGGCACTAGTTTCCCTTTAAAACACTTGCACACAGAAGGTCATCCTGTGCCGACGTCAGCATTAGGCAGGACAGCTCCCTAGGGTTTGGGCACTGCAGTCATGGGTCACAAGCCTTGAATCTGGCAGCAGTTCAACTGCCCGACTGCAAATTGGCCTCTTCACTTGGAAACCAGGGGAAGAGCTGGGCAAGCAGAGCCTTAGAAGCTGCTGATGGCTCCTCCCCAGCTGGGAGAACAAGAGCAAGGACTGTGGGCAACTGTGGCAGACAGGGACAGACTCTAGGGCTCAGGGGACAGCCTGTGCTCAAAAACTCTCTGCTGGTGCCTGTCACTCCATCTGTGAGTTGTGACACTAGGTGCCTCCAGCACTAACAGGACTCAAAGGGATTAGGAGCAACCTCGCTCATGCACTGCAGTACCCATGGCCCCAACCCTAACCTGTAGCCGCACAGTCCTGCTCACTCATCCAGGTGACACTGTATATACATGTGTTTGAGCCAGGACAGAGATTCCTGCTATTCAGAATGGGCCAGAGCAGAAATGATGCATGGATGGACGGACGGGTAGGAGTTCCCCAACCCCATCTTAAGAAGCACCTCCACCTCTTGTCCACACAGCTCTCTGAATGGCTTCACCCTCCACATCTTTCAGTCCTTCTCCTTCCAAGCCCAATAACTTGCAGGAATGCAGGGCCTGCTCCTCAGTGCCTCACCTGGCCTGGATTAGGTTAACCCCTTCACCACCACAGTGTTGTCTTCTCAGCCTTTTCGCCGCAGGCCCCCTCTTTGTCGTTCACGGCTCAGCTTCCCTTCAGCCATATCCATTTCACTTTCTGACGATGCCCTGGAGAGGAGGTCTGCCAGCCAAAGGGCAAATGCCACACTGCCGATCCCTTCTTGTACACAGCCAGCCGCCTGTGAGGGCCTGGAAACAAGGGCTGTGCCCCCTGAACATCGCCACCCATGCCTGGAGCAGCCCATTGCCTGTACACAGTACCCCGTGGGTATGTGATGAAGGAGGTTATTACTGCTTGGAACCCTTTGGCGCACTCCATGGGCTTCCAAATCCGCTGAGGCCCAGGAGACAGGGCTCTCCATGGCTGAGTGCTGGGGAATGCTCCAGAACTTCTGGGGGCTCTGGTAGATACAGCTAATGACATACGTTATCTTGTACAAGGTGGTGATCCTACCCTGTATAGTGCCCTTCCCCTGCACCAAATTAGCTTCTTTCCAGAGGGCCTCACCTCCCAGGAGGCTGGCCCTGGTGCCCCTCCCAGGCAAAGACAGCCCAGGGTCAATGGTTAACCCATGCCCACTAGCAATGGCCTCTGAACTGGCTTTGCTGTCAGCTTCTGTAGGTCCATCTGCTCCTTAAGGGGGTGGCTATTTTGCCTCCTTTCTATTTGAGCTTCCAGGGAAAAGGACCCCAACCTTCTTGCTGACCAGGATGAAGAATGTTACATTGCTTGTGCAATAGGTCTTATAACACTCAGCATGTGCGCACATCCCTGTTCACACAGGTGTTGTACAAATGGGCTTGCTTGGCACTCCTAATCCCCGTGCATGACATTTACATAGCACTCAGACAGGGACAGTCACACAGAGAAAGGCATTTGCTTTTAAATCTGGTCCCTACTTTGGGTATTGATATCTCCTTTTTATTCAGCAATTTGCAGTCAGAACTGATCAGCAAGTGTCTCTGCTGATCTGCAGCGCCCTGCGGTTGATAATGACACTGCAGTGCCATGACACCCACAGAGGAAGACAGGTTTGCACAGAACATCTCTAACACAGGCCAGACAGAACTAATTCTCCCCCATGTTCTTCTGGCAACTTGCATTACCAATAGACATTTCCAGAGAGCCTCACTCTGGGGCAAAGTGCTCAATTTCCATTTTCCAGCTGAAAGTGAGAGACTTTATGGGACTAGTGTCTTTTGCCTTTGGGTTTAATTAACCAAAAAAATATCAAAGTACCAGCTTTGGGCAAAGCACCGGGAGAGGTGTTTTTATGCGGCATATTCCCCGTACTTTGGAACTGTGATCCAACTGGAGCAGCTCAGAGGATTGGGGGCTGGGTAGAGGCCAGGGGCCAGGTGAGAGAGGAGCCCCGGTACTCAGTAAAGAAAGAGGCCTTCCTGGGCTCTGAGGACCCTTGGAGGTGGGAGGAGCACTCACATCTAGCATATGAAGACCTCAGGCAGTTCACGGAAGTTAAGGAAGCGGAGATCTTAGGTGAAGGCTGCTAGTCATGGAGCTTGGTAGTACCACCCGGAGTCTGTCACAAGATGCCCTTTTTGTTGGAAAACCAGATAGGATGAATTTCAACAATGTCCTGGGCTGACTGTATGTCTCTAACATCCTTCATGGTTGGAAGTTCTAGCCCCCAGGCTTCGAGGCCTCAGCATGAGACTGGATAGGAGATCTTGAAAGAAGTGATGAGCAAACCCTGTGAGCGGAGCAGGCCAGGACAGAGACATGTGGAGGAACAGCCATGCAGGACACAGGGAGAGGACAGTGCCCGCAAGCCAAGCACAGAGGTCCAGGAGGGGTCAGCCCTAATGACACGCTGACTTCAGATTCCCAGCCTCCAGAACCCAGAAAGTGAGCTCTCCTGGTTGAAGCCACTCAGGGGTTAAGCTGTGTTAGGGCAGCCCAAGTGGGCTCACACACTGACTTGGGCTGAGTCCTACTGCCGCTAACTGGCGGTGTGTTTTACTATACAAGTCACTTCCCACAGAGACAGGCTGAGCCTCTCATCCTTGAAGAGCAATGGGAACAGGCCTCTGGCCTCAGGATCTGGCACAGGGCGTCTTTGGTACAGGCAGCTCCAAGGTGGGCTCCAGCCTTGGCAGGGAGCAGGCACCCACCTTTTCTCCAGTGGTAGCCAACCAGCTTGTGGCTCCCCTGGTCACCCTTACATGTGTATGCTAGGGCACAGGGTGGCATGGCAGAAGGCTGTTGCTGAAGAGCTCGACTTTCCCTTCTCTGCCTCATCTTCTCTTTCCCTTTTTATTCCCTCTCCTTTCCCCTTCCTCCTCTTCCTTTCCCTTGTTACAAGGAAAATAGGAAGTAAGAGTTTTTCTGGGTTTCTTAGAGACAGAAGCCAGACATTGCCCTGTGATTGTTCTGGCCAGTCTGGCTCTGGTGAGCTATCTGACCTTTGGGTCACTTCACCCTGAACTATGGCAGGCTTTCTGTGAAGACAGCATCAACAGTAAATACTTAGCTCCACCACATGTTGCTGCCAGGAGTGCTACCTGCTTGGCTCAGAGTGAGTCCTCCCGGCAGCTCCCAGTGACTCCTCCTGGCTGGCCGCCAGCCAGGCACATCCCTAGTGGACCATGGGCCTCGTGTGCACCCCGCCATCTAGCGCTACCAGGTCTGGGACAAGCATCCAGACCCTGAGAGGCAGGCGACTGTCCCTGCCCTGTGCGCCTGCCACAGCCCCACTGCGGCATGGCATGATGCTTGTGGTTCAGCACTTGAGATGCCCTCGAACCTGTGGGACCTCAAGCGCCGGACCATGCTCAAGGCGGTCCCTTGCCCCAAAGCCCCTCACCTGTCACAGGCTCTGATGTGCTGACCTTGTTTTCACAGAGCAGCCTCCACAGCGAGGGTGGTCTGGGGGTGGCAACTCTCAGTGCTCTCTACGGTGCTGTCCTGCTGTCCTCCATGCTCCTCCCACCCATCCTCATCAAGAAGTTTGGCTGCAAGTGGACCATCGCTGGTGCTATGGGCTGCTATGTAGCCTTCTCCCTGGGCAACTTCAAAGGCAGCTGGTATGGCCTCCCCTGACCCACTTCCCAAGTTGCTTGCAGATGCCCTGCACCCATGTGAGGCATCTGTTAAATGCTCTCTTTACCTTGGATTCCATGGTATCCATGGCGGGACTGATACACAGCAACCGCCCCACCTTTCCACCTTGACATCCACCTCCCCCGCTGGCTCCCCCCCATCCCAATTTCCAGGCTGACCTCTTCCCCAGATCTGTCCTGGCTTCCGCTTTGCATGTACTTCAGTAGTATCATGACCCCAACACCCACAAGGAAGGTCTAAGTTAGGCTGAAGTATGAGTCCCAGAGACACAAGTCTTCACTGATGACAAAACTGGTAAGCACAGAGGACAGGACGTGTATGCCCACACAGCCTTCTTTCAGGTACACGCTGGTCCCTACCTCAGTGCTGCTGGGGCTGGGTGCAGCACCGCTGTGGTCAGCGCACTGCACCTACCTCACGGTCCTGGGGACCTCGCAAGCGAGGAAGGAGGGCAAGCTTGGCAAGGATGTAGTGAATAAGTACTTCGGCATCTTCTTCTTCATCTTCCAGTCCTCAGGCGTGTGGGGCAACCTCATCTCCTCTCTGGTGTTTGACCAGACTCCCAACAAAGGTAAAGTGAAAAGGGAGAGCCCTGGTTCTGAGAGGGTGCAGACTTTCTTGTGCCTGACCATCAAGAGAGTTGGAGCTCTTTATCCACCCAACTTTATTCCAAAGGCCTTCTGCCGGCCTGCACTGTGCAGTCAGATGGCCTCTGCTCCCCCACAGCGATAGTGGGGATCTGAAAATAAGGCTCTCTGCAGGAGTGTCCCAGGGGAGCAAGGGAGTCCTTGTATCAGGGCTCTGTGGGCAAGGCAGGAGCCCCACAGTAAGACCTGAGTCCATGGAGTCACTGCCATTCCTTTGAACCGCATGAGAATGGCTTTCCTGATTTATCGGTGCTGAATTTACCTACTGTCCCATTCCTTACACATGTGTTAGTCCCATATTGCATGATCAGGTGAACATTTGATGGCTGCTGCCTGGCTTCCTGATCTGGCACAGTCTCAGATTTAGGGGGCAGCAGTGGGGGGAGGTGTTGCATACATACCTTTGGGACTGGGCTGAGGATTTAAGCCAAGGTCATGGGAAGCCGTGCCCTTGGTTCTTACGGAGACGTTCACAGCAAGAAGGTCAAGTCCTTTTGCTGCCTGACCCTGCTCTGTGGCCTTCCAGGTGAAGCCCCGCCTTCAGGACACTCTGCAGTCACGCCCTCCTGCCCACCTTCAGGCTCCGCAGTTAGCTCTCAGTGATTCGAGCAGGGTTGTCACACAGCTCGCACACACCGAGCCTGCTTGTCACATCCGGCTCTGAGGATTCTCTCTCAAGAAATCCTTTATCTCTCAGAGTCTGGAATCATGACTCTGACTTCTAGGAGTTCAAACTTTATTCTTGTAACATGTAAGGAAACTAGAATTCATTCTCAGAAAAGGTTTTGGGTTGCCAGCCTGTGCTCTGGAGCTGCTTTCCATGGCGTCTACAAGAGAAGGAGAGAACCCAGTGTTCCTGGCACCTAGTGGAATGCACCCCTTCTGTATGTCTAATTGTGAGGGGTTGAAAAATTTTAGTCGTATCAAAAAGGTCATACAGCAAATAGCGAGCATTCAATTTCGCATTATTCTCCTCCACATCTGTTCAGAATGCTAACATGATTCCTGATTCCCAAAGTGTCTCGCAGCCAGTCGTCAGCGTATGCTTAAGGGCGAATGCGCCCTGATGCTGTGCGTCACACCGACCTTCACACCATCTTTCAAAGGCCTCCCTGTTCTTTGTACTATTGCTTCTGATCTCAGATCCCCATAGGCTAGCAAATCCCCTGTGTCCCACTGAACCCTGTGCTTCACAGAATTCCTCTCAGAGGACCAGCTCATGTCCTGTGGTGCCAAAGACTGCCTGATGTCCACAGCCACCAGTGCCAACATCACAAAGCCATCCCAGAAGCTGGTCTACACGCTGCTGAGCATCTACACAGGTGCGTACCACAGCTTCCACTCCGGGGACTGAAGGGGCTGCTGCAGCCCTGATAAGTGTGCTTTCTTCAGCTCCAGCCCCACTCCCGTGGGACCTCACACTCTGCTCTGCCAACCTGTAGTGACCGAGCCCCCCAGGGGTTCGCCTTGCACATGTTCTCTACTGTCCCAGCCCTGTGTATACACGAGATAAACTATGATTCCTGGGGAGCCCAAAAGCTTAATTAGGAAAAATCTGGAGACATAGTTAAATCAGACCGTGCTGGAGTAATGTGGGGAAAAGTCATATGCTGATTGTAGCTCCTCTTGCAGCCCATATGGTGGGACAAAGAAAAGTCTAAGTGGAAGAAAATGAGTTGGAAGAACCAGAACACCACCACTCTGGGGCATTTTCTCTGAATTTCTAGGCACTGAACTCATAACTAAGTTTCTTGCAGAGCTCCTATCTCAAGAAGAATGCAGTAGTCATAGGATCTCACCCAATTCACACCTCTGCAAGGTTCTGATATGGCAGCTGGACACACATGTCCCAGTGATAGAAAGGAATAGCTTCTGTAGCCTCTCAAGGGCTTCCTTTCCTTGACTTCCTGCCATGGGGGCTTATCCCCTTAGGCTGCTGCAAATTTGTAGTCCTTGCCCAAAGGACAAGGGTGAAATAAGAGCTGTCCGTGCTCAGGGGAGAGGATACATGACTCTGCCATGGGATCCACCCATAACCGTTGCGTGGAGTTGCCCCCTGAGCAGTCAGCAGGGTACAGCATCACCTTGAGCCCGCGCAGTCAGCTGCCCATTTGGTTGATGAAAATAAGGGGAGACCTGGAAATGCCCACAGCAGCGGCTGTTCAGCCTTCCCAGAATTCCCGCAACCTCATTCAAATCCTGCTTTACAATTATAATGTGCGAGGTAGGGGGTTGGTTCAGAGGGAAAGTGGCTGAGCTACTGATAATAGAGCTTGGAAGAAGATGAGCATTTTTCTGCGTAGAGATGCACTGCTGAGAGGGTTATGAGATGGTGCCAGGGCTGGGTTGACCACTTTGCAAGCTATCTGGACAACACTTGGCTTTGCAAAAGTTAGCACAGATTTGAAAAAAACTCAGACACTGTGGCAATAACAGAGCAAATCTGCCTTGAGGCAGTGGTTCCACAGAAAAGGCTCAGTCACACACAATGACAAGACTAAGCATGCTTGGTGACAGGACAGAGAAAACCTGTCACATCTTTAAAAATGAGATTGAGTTGGACTGGGAGCCAGGGTCAGCAGAAGAGGGAAGGATCCAAACAGTCTGTAACAGCTGAAGCAAGGTGACTTCTGCTGCCAGGAAGAGAGAGACAGAAGAAGATTAAAGACAGCAAAACAGGCACTTGAAAGCTACTGGATGACGAGAAAGGAAAGATTCCACATAAACATTAGTTTTCCATGTGCAGATATGAAGGTGGGTCAGATGTTAAAGTGGGTGGATGGTGAAGATGGAGATTTGGTTCTTTAAATTTTGGAATTATACAAGTACAGAGCACAGAGCAAAGTTATATATAAATCAATATAATTCATTTATTTATTCATTATAATTTTATGTAAATTATCATAAAATTATATATAATTTCATCTTATGTATTTATGTATATACATATTTTGTTGTTGTTTTTGTATTGTTTTGTAGCGAAGGGCACGCAGGGCAAAGTGCCCTCTTGTGGCTGTGCCTTGGCCGCCCCGTTTTGCCTCACAGAAGCACATCTTCTGCACCTTCAGCATATCTGATGCACATATGGCCAGGCCTCTATGTGCCACCTTGTTAGGAACAAATGATCACCCCTTGTTGCTCTGTCTCTTTTTATTCTTTGTTTTGGGGACTTGGCCATCTTAGGATACAAAGGGCTTCTGCTTTTGTTTTCTTTTCAGGTGTAGAACAACTGCAGATATACCAGTTCCTACTAAAGGACCCTTAGACAAATAGATGTGGGATAAATAAAAAGTATAGCAGAGGTTACCTGCATGGAACTCATTATCAAAAGAAAGATAAAAAGGAGAATGGCAGAGGAAAGGAAAAAGTAAAACAAAGGAAAGGAAAATAAAAAGGAAGAACAGCTGCCTAAAAATTGTTTCAAAAAATAACGTAAGAAACCTACAGCGAGAGACCAAGGGTACCAAGCACCACTGGGGTCTCTTGTGGTGCCGAAGGTAACTGCTGTAGCCATGAGGACCTGGAGGTCAGAGCTGATGTGGAGACGCATATAGGGTTAGTGACTACAACTTGCTATTTGAGATCAAAGGCTGCAGCCAGGGCTAGGGAGATAACTCACTGGTCTAAGCACCTACCTGACAAGCGCAAGGACCTGAGTCTGATCCCTAGTACTGCATGCCATGCCAGCCCTACCCTGGGCCCACTGAAACTGGGTGTGGTAGTACACCCCTATAATCCTAGGGCTGGAAAAGCTGAAACAGGAGGATCACTACGAGGCCAAGCTGTGTAGCAAGATCCTGTATCAAATACATAAATTAAAAAAAAAAAAAAACTGCTGCAGCCAGCTTTGATTGGGTCTTACATCATCTTAGTCTGGTATGAGGAAGATACTGAGTCAACTCAGTGGGGCCCCTGATACCTCAGGTGCTACCTTCACTGGAGCCTCTGCCTCTGTGTTCCCTGCAGGGAGTGGTGTGCTGGCAATCCTGCTTATTGTCATGTTCCTTGAATCCATTGATGACAACCCACCAAACACTGAAGGGGAGAAGTCACCGCCACTCTGGTCCACAGTACTGTCAACCTTCATGCTGCTCAGAGACAAACGTCTGTGTCTGCTGATTCTGCTGCCAGTATACAGTGGACTGCAACAGGGATTCATCTCTGGTGAATACACAAGGGTAGGAGAAAAGCAGAAATTGGCAGCTTACACACTAGACTGTATGGCTTGTACCACCCATCCCTACAACTGAGCCCCCCCCCCCTGGTCTAATGGCCAGCTCGTGGGAATGGCTCATGGTCCCCCCAGCGTACTGTGGCTAAGTATGCGAAGTCAGCTCATTGGAGAAGTCAGCTCCCGAGTGCTTTCTACTTCACATGACTTCTGGCCACATGCTTGGCAGTATCTCTCCAGGAAATGGAACAGCTGTCATCAGCGCACTGCCTGTGACAGCCACTGTGTTCTGCGGGTCTGTTTCTCCTTGCATTCTTATTGCAGTTACAAATATGGGGAACAGTAAATCCATGGGTGACATTGCCACTCATTTCTACTCTACTTTTCAAATTACTGTTGCAGTCTAGGAACCTACGAAAGCTTGCAGGCAGCAGCCCTGGTCCACCCTCCCCTGCCAACTGCCTTTCCCACACACTGCCTGACCTCACTGTTATAGTGACAAGCTGTCACTTGGCTGAGAAGCACGACCTCATGGGAACTTGGGGGCCTCTACTACAGGAGCTGCGCAACCACAACTCCCGGGCCAGTCATCACTGGCCTGTCCCTAGCCTGCTTCCCCAGCTCATGATCAAGGTAGCACCTGTTCAGATAAGCCTTAGTGTCGGGGACCCTGGCAGGAAGGCCTTGGCTCTCTGTCAGTGTCAAGATCTTTGTCTCTGGCTCCCAACACGTAAGAGACAGCTTTGAAGCAGCCACAGAGCCAGGCAGAGGTTGGGTAAACACCTTGTGTGCCCCCAGCCCTGAGTCTTACTCCCTCCCTCTGTCCCTTAAAGAGGAAGCTCCCTGCCACATCCCACCCAGGTAGAGCTGTCAACCTAGCACCACAAGGCTGCTCAGTCTAATTCAAATTTCAGATCGATCACGAACATCATTTCAGACAAGTGTGCCCCATGCTATGTTTGAGTGCCCTGATGTCTCAGTGACTATTCTCTCATTGCTGGGACAAACACTCAACCCTCAAAATGAGGGAAGGAAAGGTTTATTTAGCTCACAGTTACTGGAGGTTCCAGTCCATATTCAGTTGGCTCTAAGGCAGAGAGGCACAGGGCAGAGAGCAACCTCTCAGGGTGACAGCAAAGACCAAGAGCAGAGGAGTGGCAGCAGCTCAGGCTGCTACTCAGCCTCTCTGCCCTCCTTACACTGCAATGCAAATTACCCACCCCAGGGCAGGTGCAGAATCCACACCCACAATAACCATTCACAGCCTCCAGCAGCTGCCCCATGACTGTATGAAACTTTGGGGGAACACCTGGACACAAACCATAGCACCTGGACTTTATTCAGCAATAAAGTCCTCCGTACTCCAAGGACAGAACTGATAGAATCTTGAGGATTGACCAAAAGGTCTGGGAGGGGTTTTAGATACCTTCTTCCATCAGGCAGGTCTTATGACTCCTGCCACAGCTAACCTCGAACTTTGGTCCACTTCCTGCTGCTGCCCTTATTCTGAGGCCTGCCTCTATTCTGCGGGAGAGCAAGAGCCTGGCCCTGAGGCTTCCGAGAGCTTCTTTGGCTGTCAGGGTGCATTTATTGCCTTCTCATCTCCATGATGGAGGCTGCTTCGTTCTGATCTCATCTTCATTTAACTGTCTGCAGTCCTAGGAAATGGGACTGTCACCGAGAGCAGTCCCTACCAGCCTGAAGGCACACCGCTGAATCGAGTGAAGAGGAATAACCTTGGGGTTCACCTACAGCATATGACATTGTTAATGTGTAGTACTAAAGCTTCCTTTCTTTGTGTGTGGTACTGGGGTTGAACTCAGGGGCTTGTACTGAACTACATCCCCAGGCCTTTTTATCTTTTCAGATAGGGCTTTACTAATTACTATGTCTCCCAGGCTGCCAGGCTGGACAAGGACTTGTAATCCCCCTGCCCACCCCCCACCCCCCGTCTCCTGGAATTCTGGGATTCTAGGTGATTAGAAAATTCTTATATCTTTATTATATGACAGGTGTACTCATCTCACCTGTGTCATACCAGAAAATAACACACAGCCTAAGTCAAGGAATGCCTGGGGAATTTTGTTCAGATATTTGCTCCAACTGTATCATTTCTGTTCTGGCCCCAAGGAGTGTTTCCCTGTAAATATCAGCATTGCTGTCCTGGACTAGGAGCTGCAGGGTTAGACAAGGGCTGCAGACCAAATGACAGGCCAGCTGTCACATGGTTTGACACACCAAGTACCACCTTCTGACTAGGGCCCGGGGGGAACAGCTGCACCATTAACAGGCACCATGCTTCTCCCCAGTCCTACACCACCTGCGCCCTGGGAATCCAGTCAGTGGGCTACGTGATGATCTGCTTCTCAGCTGCCTCCTCGCTGTGCTCTCTGCTGTATGGAAAGATCTCCCAGTATTCAGGCCGAGTGGTGCTCTACGTGCTGGGTAGGTACGTGGTGCCCACTAGGTTGGCAGCACAGGATCTGCTGCCAGAAGGCAGTAGGGTCCATATCCGGTGTCAAAGGCCCTTCTAGTTGACTCTGGAGACCTGGGCCTGCAGGGGGTGTGGGAATGTGGAATGAGCTGGCCCCACCTATGCCCACTCCCAGACAAATGCCAGGGGTGCACCTGAGTCATCCCTCTTGGGTTAACCAAAGGAAACAAAAGGTGGCTTCTCCCCGAGAGGGTCCAACGCACTGGCCGTTGTAGGAAGGTTGGCTGTCGCTGCTCACTCTCCCTCTTCTTCCTCTGGCCCAGGCACAGTAACACACCTCTCCTGCATTGTCACCCTCCTGCTGTGGCAGCCTCACCCAGCTCAGATGCCTGTGTTCTTCATCCTCGCTGGCCTGTGGGGTGTGGCAGATGCTGTGTGGCAAACGCAGAACAGTGGTGAGTGCCCCGGCACGCGGGCAGGGGGAAGGTAAGCAGGTAGCCACCAGCATGAGTGCCAGGCCATGGCCAGCTAAGCTGTAGTCAGAGGCCAGGGTACAGAGGCAGGGTGCACACAGATCTGGGGCACACAGATCTACATGAGACCTGTATCTTTCAAGGTATCCTGCAGATCCGTAATGCAGAGGGGCAGTGTGTTAGCATCCAGGGGCCCAGCTTGAAGTTTAAAGTGGGACTTTCTGTATTTATTCACTTCTTTAAGAAAGCATGAAAAAAAAAAATGGAAATGGAAAAATGAGTTTATTTGCAATTTGGCCACACTGGGGGAAGGGAACTGTTCCATCCCCCTCAACTGCTCAGCCCACTAGAGGGGCAGGCCAAAAACAGGAGAGGAACAGTGGGGAGACAGCCTGGAGCTAGGACACATTCAGAGGGCTCGGGACATGGCAAAAATCTGTTTCTCTTGGCCCCTCCGTGGTTAGCCCTGAGTTGGCCACCGACCTCACTTAGACCCCAAAGCTGTCTGAGGACGAGGCAGACAGGTCTTCGTAAGACAAGATTGTAGGTCACCAGCACACATGGCCCCTAGGAGTCATACGCACTTTACACAACATGTCCAAGAGGACTTATTTCTACAACCCATGAAAGTCTGAGGTGCCCCATGTTGCACCCAAAGCTGCAATCCACATGGTACCCCACAACCTGTGATGTAAACTAAACTCATTTGAAACATCCAAAGTATTTATAAAAGTGAGCAAGGAACTGGCTACACAGTCTCATAATATGTCATACCACAGTTCCCTAGATGTTTAAAGTGATCGCAGGGGGCCGGGGAGATAGCTCTGTGGTACAAGTCCCTACCTGGCAACTGCAAGGTTGTGAGTTTGAACCCTAGTCCTGCAAGAAAAAAAATAAAAATAATGTGATTGCAGTAAGAAATTTTATTTGTTCCTCAGATAAGAATAATTGCTTTAACTCTCTTTATGTGGGTATAAAATATTCTAAAGCAATGAAAGCCTTTGGAAACACTGTGAAAGTTACCTCAGATGCAATAAAAAATGAATATTCAAGCTTGATGAAGGGTTCAACAAAGAATCTCTTAAATAAGGAATAACATTGCTAATTTAAAAAGAAATTATTCATGTTTTTTTCCCTATCCAGATAAAAGCAAATCTTTTAAGAATTTGAAAATACTAGTAAGCAAAAGCTGTGATTTTTCATATATCTGAGAGCCTATTGGAATGTGTGTCTGTAAGACTGATGAATTCCCCAGGCTGGCTCTGCTCCTCTCTTAGAATTCACACCTGCACAGCTGGAAATTGTGTGTATCTTTGGCCATATCAAAAATAATGCTGTCTTCTAGCCCTCCGCCATGTGCCAGACAGCATATGGCAGACCAGCGACCCTGGCAGTGGAGCTCACCAGCAGTCAAGGCATGTAGAAAAGATAGGAGTTTATTCAGGTCAAAGGACACTGTGGAAAGAGATGTCAGAGAATTTGCAAGAAAGGTGCCCTGCAGTTAGGGTGGGATATCTGTGT
Source organism: Myocastor coypus (assembly GCA_004027025.1). Taxonomy (NCBI): domain Eukaryota; kingdom Metazoa; phylum Chordata; class Mammalia; order Rodentia; family Myocastoridae; genus Myocastor; species Myocastor coypus. The sequence goes on from PVJA010010927.1 coordinate 55,097, forward strand.
GTGTCTGAAGGGTACGATGTGAGACAGGAGGCCTGAGGAGCAAACCTAGCTGCAGTATGTCAGGAATGCTTCTTCCAGGAAGCCCAGTTTCTGCTGGCCCTTTAGGAGCACCTTTGCTGTTTCCAGAGTAGCACACTGAAGTTGCAAACTCTCAAGGCCCTTCAGGCTTAGATAAAGCTATCGGTATGCCTTAAGGAGCATTAGCTCACTGGAAGGAAAAAGGAATCATTTGTGTTTGTTGTTATCTTGTGCTATTTGCGGTCACATTAGTGAGATGCCTCACGACTGTTGGGGTGTGCTAGTCAAGACTGTCAGCAGAGCAATTCGGTGCTGAGAATGTAAACCCTTTGTCACAATGCCCTTTGCTCCCCGAGCATGTGTTCTTCTTTAAGAAGACCTAGAGCCATACATTTTCCTACGGAAGAGACCAGAAAGACCTTGGAAGAGAGCAGCCCTCCCTTTGGGTCATCGCCCTTGATCAACATCAGGGTATCACGCCAGCACAGGCACAGTCTCTCTCTCCTGGGGCACAGCTGTGAGGTCACTGCTCAATTCCCCCTGCCACTACCCGGGGATTCTGCAGCAGCAGATCTATGCAGAGGACTCATTTGTACTCATCTGCTCATTCATTCTACGGCTCACTGAAGATGGGCCTGGTTACCATAGCAACCCTCACACATGGCTCTACTGCATTTAAGATTCGGAATGTCTGGTCTAAAAATAGCACTGCCCTGTGAGCTGCAGAAAGGCCTGTGTCAGGCTCATTAGCACAGGAAGTCAGACCGCTCCTGAGGACCCCTTCACTTTTCCCAACCAGGCCTGCCAGTGTGCTTTTCTAGGTGCCCCTATTCCAGGACTGGAGTCACTGCTCAGTGATCACTTCCACCCTGAGTCACCTGGCAGGATGAGACAGGTGGGGGAGACTGAGAGCAGGCCTATTTTTCTTCTTAAATAGCATTTTACTTTTTTTTTTTTTTTTTTTTTT